>JAKCPI010027243.1:0-113807 GCA_023213315.1 Euborellia annulipes
ATTTATAAATTCAGATAAAAGCCAGGGGAATTTACCTCTAATTTATCAGATTACATTCACAAAGATTGCTTAGGTTCGTACCCCTGATGGGATGGCGAAGCCGCGCCATAATCAAATTATATATATATATATATATATATATATATATATATATTTAATAAATATTATATTATTTATATATTTCAATAAATAAATTGTATTTAATAAATATTATTGCTAAAAGAGAAGGATTTTTAAATTTAACTCCCGTCGTCCCAATGCCCAGAGTTAGCCAAGTTTTATCCCGCTGAGTATCATACACGGTTTTATCCATGTATAAAACTATCGCGGATAAAACTAGGCCGATGTATAAAAGGTATAAAACTGTAAAAAACCAACCCCTCTCCCCCTGAAAAAACAGCTTAAAAACTTTTCATATTTTATAATGTTCTAAAGCATTGACGATGTTGTTTGCTTTATAATTAGTGAATAATATAATCAAAATGTTAATAATTGAAAAATGAAATTTTATTTGAACTTCCTTTCTCGTGGGGTTTGCGCATGCGCATCCAAGTTTTATACATTTTATACGTTAAATACATTTTATACGTTTTATACAAGTTTTATCCGCAATTTTTGTATAAAACTGCAAAATCGTGTATAAAACCCAACTCTGCCCAATGCACACCCTTTGGCAATTAAAATGGACACAAAGTCAAATAATAGACCTAAAATAATTTAAGAAATTATTTTTTCCTAAAAATAATGTTTCTTGGTTAGTTAAAGCTCATTTTTTTCAAATTTTTTTCTAATAAAAATTTTTTGTTAACTCTTCTATTTCATTCCGATCACTTGCAAGAAATCTTACCAAATTTCTTTAAAATAGTCTATAAAATGTCGAGGAATAACCAAAAAAAATTTTTTTTCTGATAAGGAAGTGTTGTCTATCATTTTTCTTAACTAAATATCTTAAACAAAGGTCCCTTTAGACTAATATAACCATTTCGTAAAAATTACTTTCTGGTAAAATTCTGTCGTAAATATTACCTTTTAGTTATTTTTATAAGTTATTTTAGGTGAGACTTACTTATAGGTTATATTAAAGGGTTTTTTTTATGGGAAAATAACTTCAGAAATTGCGTCGAAATTTTATCACTTTTACCGTAACAAAGTGGTGGCTGCTACTTGATTTTAATATTTGAAAGTAATTTTTATTTTAAAGTAATATTTGCCACGGTAGCGCTACTAACATTTTTACTTTTGAGTAAAAAAAACTTATAAGTAAATTCTTTGAGTAAATTTCACCAAATATTTACCTATGAATATTACCATTAGGTAGACAACTTTGAAGTTTAATTTGGTAGTAAAAATAACGTTATTTTTCCTGTGCTATTTACTTTAAAGGGAATTATTACTAAAAAGTTCCATAAATAAGTTTAATTAACTACGTTTTTCCTCTCCAAAGGTAAAAAAAACTTTATGCTAGTAATTCTTACGGAAAACGCTGTTCTAGATACACCGCTAAACACGTAACAAAGGGGACAATAAAATCCATCAATATTTTTTCCAGTAAATTGAAGGGTTCAATATAAAACCTACAATTCATAAATTATCCCCTACAATGGATGGGATGATTGTTACTTATTCCGATCTTTAAATAAACATACTAACTAATAGCTAATTTAATATATGATAGTTAAATAAATCGAAACTATATTTTTGACCTTTCTCATTTCCTTGAACTACATTCTTTTTTTTTTTTTTTTTGAAAGTCGAATGGTCATGAGAAAGAAACAATATGCTGCGTGTTGTACGGTACATAGGAGCAAAGTCACACGGCTAGGGTCACTAGGTAGCCAAGGACTAGGGGTCGAAAGGTCTATTTAGCGATTTCTTTCCATTTTGCTGGTCTTTATATAATTATCTGGACGAATCGAAGTCCTTAGTCTACTCTATTGTAAATTTAACTAGTCAAAGGCTAAGTTAGGTAAAATTTTTTAAAATATATTTTGTCACCAGTAAAATAAATATACTTTCAAAATATGTTAAATAACCTAGACGCGCGATAAGATAATTTTAAATGAAACTTCCACCCAAGGGCGAATACAGAGGAGTTTTCGGGGAGGGGGGGGGGTAATCAAGTGTGACTGGTCGCATATAACACAACTTTCTGTGATTTAAAGTTGCTTTCAGTACTTGCTTACCAGATTTTTTGTGTCGAAATAGATTTGAACACACACCCACTTTTTTTTTAAATCAGTGACCCTCAAAACGAATATTTCCATCTACATCCTTGACATTGAATTTTTGACACGATCGCAATATTAGATATATAGAGAAGTAAAAATATAAAATTTTTATGTATTAATTATTAAAATTTCATATTGAAAATAAAATTTAATTTCCAAGAAAAATATTTTTCACAAAAATCGGGGAGAGAGGGTAATTACCCCTTAGTATGCGACCTTGCTTCCACCCTCACTCCCAGCTATTAAAATTTCATTTGGAATAATTATGAATCTTCTAGTCCCTCTAAGGCTGATATCTAATTAAAATTCTAACAAATAATAGAAATTCAAAATTTCTTTTATCTACCTAAATACTTTGGATTCCGGTTCATTTGATTTCAAAACCAGGAGGTGAAGGGGCGAAGAGCCGAAGCCTGGCTGCACAGCTAGTTCAATTTATTAATATTCGCACAAGTAGTTTTAATTTATTAAGGTGCCCGTCTCGAAAAACCGTTAGAACACGATTCAGTGCCAAGTTACTCTAAGCGGCAAGAGATGGTTAGTTTTTCCCATAGGAATACAAGGGATTTATTCCATTTCATTTGAAAGTTTCCACCTAATTAATTAACGGTAAAAAATTAATTATTTTTTAACACAATGATTACTAATTTAATTATCTATAAGATATAGAGCGATTTTTTTTTAATATCGTTAATTTAATGCGATTAATCTAAAAAAAAGGGCTTCTATAAGTTGTAGATATTTTAAATAGCTTTAATTAAAAAAAAACTTGAGGTCAATAGCTTCAAAATCGTGGCCGCTGGAATCTTCCAAAATTAACACCCCGAGATGCGCACCTTAAATTTCAAAATTATAATAAATGAATTTAAAAAGAATAAGAAAACTCTTTTAGATTAATATGCTAGAATCAAGTGCGGATACAAGGGGGAGGGGTAAAGAGGGTAATTACCCCCCACCCCCGAGATTCGAAAAAAATACTTTTTTTCGAAAAAAAAAATGTATTTTTAATGTAAAATTTTAAAAATTAATGCTTAAAAATTTGATTTGTATTTATATTCTGACCAACAAGTACAGAATGCGCCTTTAAATTACCGAAACTAAGAAAAAAATGTGTGCTGTGCGACGAGTCACTCCAGATTACCCCCCCCCCCCTTCCCCGAGAAACACCTCTGGATCCGCCACTGGCTAGAATACACACTATCTCTATTTTTTCCGGACTATTATACCATTGAAGAATGGTGATGGAGGGGAGAACCTCCGAAGGCTAGTATATTATAAATAAAACACTAGAAAGTAGAAAAGCCGAAGGCATGAATCAAATAAGAAAGAGAACAAGAGAGATATAAAAAAAAATGTTAAGTGTGTTCAAGAATCGAGCGATGTTAAAATCTTTCAAGGAAACGGAGTGAGTAAAACCAAAAAGTGAGTGAATCACCGGATCAGAGTTTGTCTTCGCCTGACGAGGAAAGTGCACGGCAGTTGAAAGGAAACGGGCAAGCAAACGAGTTGGACAACATGCGGCTCCGGCTCCCGCTTGTCCTGTTCGGCATTTGCGCTCTTTGTGTTTATTATGTTAGTGCTTTTAATATTGATACACATCATCCTATTATCATCAGCGACCCTTTGGAGCAAAATGAGAGTTACTTTGGATTTGCGATGGCCTTTGTCGCCAATGACACACACCAATGGTAAGTCATTTTATCAGTATTGCGAAATTCATTAATCGGAAAACAAAATTTATTAGCTAAAATATTTTTTTAGATTTTAGAGGAGTATCTAAGGAGGGGCTGAGAGGGCTGCAAGGGCGGATACAATGGGGTAATTACCCTCCCCCCCCGAGATTAGAAAAAAATACTTTTTTTTTCAAAAAAAAATTTATTTTTAATGTAAAATTTTAAAAATTAATACTTAAAAATTTGATTTGTATTTATATTCTGTCAAACAAGTACAGAATGCGCCTTTAAATTACCGAAATTAAGAAAAAATAGTGTGCTGTGTGACGAGTCACACCAGATTACCCCCCCCCCCTCCCCCCCCCCCCCCCCCCCCCCGAGAAACACCTCTGGATCCGCCCTTGGCTGCATGCAGCTCTCCCCAAAATTCTAAAATATCTAGAGTTTTAGCACAGCTCTAAAATATTTCAGGATTGTTTAGGTAGTATATAAAATTTAAAAAAGTTATCCGGGGGAGGATCCCCCTTCCCGTTGGGGGGTATTTCATACCCCAAACCACCCGCATACCCATCATCAGTTGCCTCCCAAAATAAATTTCTAGATACACCACTCACTGTAGAGGGGTGAATAAATTTTTTTTCCCAGAGTTTCCAGTAGGTAGAGTGTTAAAAAATTGAAAAACACAAACAGGTCTATTCTTTAAAAACAGACGTTAAAATATAAAATAAACAAATGAATGTTAGAAAGTAATGTAAAAACAATCAGAGTTAAAAAATGCTATTCTCTAAACAAAGTTTTAACTGCGACGTTAACATGTTTCTTTTATTTCAAAGCTATCAAAATCATAACCTTACTTTTTAGGTTAAGGACGCCATTTTTATTTTAGACGTTAAAATATTAAAGGCACCCCCTAGACATGGCACTAATTTTTAACACTATTTACTAAATGTTAACACTTTGGCTTTATATTTTTGTTTACAAAATAGCTATTTGAGGCAAGGAAGTGATTTTAAATAGCATTTTTTGAACGCTGATTGTTTTTACATTACTTTTTAACACCTACTTGTTTATTTTAAATTTTAAAGTCTGTTTTTAGAGAATAGACCTGAATGAAGAAATTATAAGTTTAAAGTAAATTTCTCATTACCGACAAAAAAAAAGAAAATTCTTTAAAGGGCACAAAACTCGAAAAAATTTTATTTTCTTCCTCCACAAATAAAATTAAAATCGATTATTACAGAGGGAGAACTCATATTTGAATATTAACCTTTCTCCCCTTCTCCCCTAACCAAAAAAAAAAAATTCAAAAACTTCTGTAAGGAAAAGTTTCATTAAAATTTTTTTAAATTTCTTTTATCCACTTGAGTCTTGAGTCTTGAGCGCATTGGGCTCACAGGCAAAAGTTATATTTAATTTTTTTTTTTATTTCTTTTATCTTGACTTTTTGACATTAAGTTGGCCACTGGATAAAAGAAATTGTAAAAAATGTTAATGAAACTTTTTCCTTTGAAAGTGTTACAGTTATTAAAATTTTATCAAATTTCTTTCATCCCCTTAGATACGCCCCTGGATAATTATATTCCCTCTAATGTTTCGATTTAAGAATTTACTTCGTAACATAAATAAAAATCCAGTTTCGTTGTGATGATAATACGTTAATTATCAAAATTATAAAACTCTTTTATATCAATCTTCTTAATTAAAAACTTCCAAATGCCTTCTTTTGAATTTCAAGCATAAAAACACAAAATTGTTTCTTCAGGTTTTTTTAGTGTTAAAAACAGGAAAAATATTTTGCAATTTTTTTTTGATACCTTTTTGGTTTATGCATATCATTAAAGTTCTAAAATCTATTTTCCTTGTTGTTTTGTAATCTGTTGCCAACGGAAGATATAAAAAAATTAGACTCCTTGGCTAATCAACTTTGCGCCCCTCGGGAGAGTTACGTTCCTCGATTAGTATTTACGGAAATAAGGAGTTTCTGGTTCGAATTTAAATCATCTCAAAAATAGCATTTTAGATACCTACTAAGTCAAAGGCTCGGGTGTAGGTGAAATAAATAAAACATAAATAAAATCTTACAATAAAAGGTACAAAAATAAAGTCAAATGAGCCATAAAGGGGTTGAAAAGTTAGAAAAGATAATAAATAAATAAATAAAATAAATAAAACTAAAAGATCCAGTTGGTTCAAATTTCGACAGGAGTCAGCTGATAGTTGCCTGCTGACAGGAGCAGTGTTGCCATTTCAGTAAATAGGCGGGAAATTCAAGTTCATTTTGATTTAATTATATAAATATTTCAATTATTAATGATGAAAAAAATTAACTAGTGAAATGGATTCCGATCTTTTCTAACTTTTCTTTTCCTATTTTTGTACCTTTTATAGTAAGATTTTATTTATGCTTTATTTATTTCACCTACCCTGACCCATTAGTATGGCTCAAGAATTCATATCTCGTCCCACACGAAAATCTGGTGTGACTGGCGCACAGCACACAACTTTCTCTTACCTTCGGTAATCGAAAGTTGTGTACTGTGCTTGTCACACCAGATTTTTTGTGTCAACATATATTTAGTTTCCGACAGTACGGTTCATTCGATTTTCAAGATGTAAAATTTATAAGTATGGGAAAATATTTATATTTTGATACCATGGCAACCATTTCTCCTATCTTTTCTATGGAGTACAAGAGTAAAGTGGTCTTCAGAAGATTTCAATCACAAAATGAGAATATACATTTTATAGAGAATCTAAAAAATAATTGATTTTTGAATTTAAAAAAAAAATCGTTGGAGCAAATTTTGAGAAAATCGAAAAAAACTGAAAAATTGCATCAGTAAAGTGCTAGTACTCTTAGGTCGATTTTGTTCAAAAGCTTCGTGTCACGTCCCATGGAGGTGCCTAACTTAAATATAAAATTTCAACCTCCTAGCTCTTTTCGTTCTTGAGATATTTTGTTCACAGACACACACACAGACACACACACACACAGACAGACAGACCATGTCGCGAAAACCACTTTTTGGATTCAGGGGACCTCAAAACGTGAAGATCCATCAAAATCTCGACATCGAATTTTTGACATGAATCCAATACTTTCTCTCTATATATATATTACATATATACATAGGTAAGAGAAAGTAAAATTTATTTTAATTGGATTGGATCAATTGAAATATTTTAATTGGATTGGATCAATTGAAAT
Organism: Euborellia annulipes; assembly: GCA_023213315.1. Taxonomy (NCBI): domain Eukaryota; kingdom Metazoa; phylum Arthropoda; class Insecta; order Dermaptera; family Anisolabididae; genus Euborellia; species Euborellia annulipes. The sequence goes on from JAKCPI010027243.1 coordinate 7,110, forward strand.
AAAAATAGACAGTCTAAATAGTCTCAGATGCTGAAATAGACTTTAAACAAATAAAAAATAAATAAATAAATAACAGAACAAATAATGACACTCATACTGGAGTTTTGAAGTATGAATTTTTAGCTGCATTATTTCTGCACTTAACGAAAAATTAAATCCATATGTGATTAATGCCACTTATGTCTCAAATGAATTTTTGACTAATAATTCACTTCCTTTTCCTTTTCTTTTTTCGTGATCATTATAATATGAGTCACCTTGTCGCATGAAATAAGAGTACAAGATTCCGACTAAGTCATTAATTAAATAGAAAGAATCTCTATTTAGTGATAATGAAGTTGAGATAAATTGAATAAAAATAAATCTAATGATTTTAAATGACAAAAATAAAATGTTAACCTACATGAATATTATATCAACGATATCAGCTGATTTTTCAAAAATTCCTAAGTCCGATACAGGGGGGCAGACAGAGTTGACGGGCCCCGGGCTACATAATAATACGCCCCCCCCCCCTATAAGTTTTTTTTTTTTATTATGCAAAAGGCTTAATGCCAACAATTTTTTACACAGTTTTTGAAAGAATTTTTTTATTATAATTTTAAAATTTGAGCCTCTGAAAATATTGCGAATTGAAAAATAAATGCATTTATGTTTATTATATTCCAAGACTTTAAAATATTAATTAAATAAAGCTTGAAAATTATATTTTGATATGGAGGGTGGAGGTCTTTGCGCAAAGAATTTGCCACACAACAGCTACGCCAATTGATTTTACAGATGTCAAAAAAAATGTAAATAAATCAGTAAATGTAGTCATATTTATTGTTAAATATGATAATTTTTTATCAACTAAATCAAATTTAAGACCTATTTTTGGAATTTTTATTCATATAAGCCCTAGGTTCTCAAAGTGGGCGTTTGAGACTTTCAGGGGGCGGTAGAAGATCAGGAAAAAAATTCTGGGGCATTGAGATGGCGCAGATTAAAAAATATAGTCTAAAAATAACAAAAAAATAAAAAAAAAATACATCCTAATCACTAGGGACCTGATTCTTAGGTTTTCACCTTTTTTTTCCTTGACTCCAAACGCGAAATGGACAAATTACTTTTTCGACTTATGTGTTCTGGAGTTGTTTAACCAATATTTTAAAAAACCTAAATGGATTCGGACCACCTAAAATCACCTAAATTAGAAAACTCATCTACCGAGATTTTTTTTTTTTAATTTATTGGTGCTTTTAGATTGAGAAAAAATTATAGAATTATGTATTTCGTTTTATGTACTTCCAGAATTATTTAATTTTCTTATATGATGTTTTAGGTACCTGTAATTTTTTGTATTCTTTTACTTTTTAATAATTTTTGTACATAGGTATTTAAAATTAAATAAAACTTTTTTTCTCATAAAAATTTTACAATTATATTTTTTAAAATAAAAAAAAAAAAAAAAAAAATTATAATTAAAATAATATTTTTTTTACAAATTTCTGTACATATTTAAATCTAATTAAAAGTTTTTTTCCCAAATGAGTTTTATTAGGCCATAACCTAAAAAAACCTATTTTGGGAGTTTCAAAAATCTAAAAACGAGACGAACCGTACCTAAAATCACCTAAATGCGTTTTATCGGGCGATAACCTAAAAAAACCTATTTTGGGTGTTACAAAAACCTAAAAACGAGTCAAATCAAACCTAAAAATCCGGTCCCTACTAATCACTAATATTACATGTTTAAATATAATCGTGACAATAACTGTTTAAAATTCGCGACATGTGGTAAGTAAAATTAAAATGGGGGGGGGGGGGGGGTTCTAGAAAAGAACATATTCTCAAAGGGGGCGGTGAGTAAAATAAGGTTGAGAAACTATGATATAAGCCATTAGCAAGTTGAAATGGCTTTTTAAGCAAAAATATATATAATTCAATCTTTGGACTTGGATTAGCTTTCGTTTTTGATTTGTTTATTATTTATAAATAGCGTGTAGTGAGATGAATGAATCGGGGTCTCCCCTTGTGCAATTAATCGCATTGTGTCAGAGGATGACGTCACTTAGAATTCGACCAAAAATGGTTAACGATGATGATGAAGATGAGACGAAAACAAAAGTGTGTAGTGAGTAAACAGCGAATTGAAAACTGACGGCTGAGTTGAGTTAATCGTTCAAGGTCGACCGGTCAACTCAGGTGGAATTAATCGCCTTCTAAGCATCATCATTTCTTAAAATAAATCCATACTGGGATTGAATTCTCCCTCAGGACCCTCTTTAGAAAGAAAATGAGTTTTTTAGAAATAGAAGATACGAGACTAGTCATTTCCGGAACATAATTTAAAAAAAAATAAATGAATAGATTTAGAAATAATCTTCCTATTCATTATTGAATCAACATCCTAATATTTTAATTGACATAAGAGAATGAGATTTCACAACGAATACATACATAAATCAGATAAAATTCTAAAATCTGGTGTGATTGGTCGCACCAGATTTTTTGTGTCGACATATATTTAGTTTCCCAATATATTATAGTCCACAGGGGCGCCGGAACAAATTTGAATCAGGAATTTTTTTTAGAAAATTAAAATAATTTAATATGTTCAAATAGTATGAAACAAAAACAAATCTACTATAAAGCTTTAAAAATTTTAAATAAAATCACAATTTTATTAAAATTAAAATTTTAAAAAATTTGTTATCAAAAAATTATGAAATAAAAGAAGACATATTGCCCCCTCTGTCCCCTCCTATAGGATGCCAGGGGGGGGGGCAATGTACCCTTGCCCCCCCCCCCCCCCCAGTTCCGGCGCCTATGATAGTCCAGGATGCTTCATTTTGATGAGACGACCAATTTTTTCTCTTACCGTAAAACAATTCTTGATTGTGGTGGCTATAGTGGCGGATCAAGAGGTGTTTCTCGGGGGGGGGGGGGGGGATCCTTCAAACATGTACATAAATGTAATACACATGTAATAAAATTTAATTCCCAAAAAAAATCTCAAATCTCGGGGGGTGGGGGAAGGTAATTACCCCTCTTTACCCTCCCCCTAGTATTCGCCCTTCCACATATCTCAATCAAAGCCGCCGGTCGAGGGGTTGGAAGAGGAGGGGATGAATCCCCCCAAAAGGGATCCGAATCCCAGAATTTGTGTGATAATTGCGATATAAAATTTTTATTTAATGTCTTTTCAGGCTTTGAATATTTGTACGATGAAAGTTTCGTTTTTGGCACTGAGGAAGGAAAAAGTTTTCACGACTAAAAAAAAAAATCTAAGAAAAAGTAGAATAAATCTATTCACTTTAAAAAGCATCTAAAAAAAATATTTGATTTATGAAACATGAATCCAATATTTTCTCCTCTCTTATATATTAACATATATAGGTAAGAGAAAGTAAAAATGTGATAATATATTAATAATTATAATTTTTATTAATTTTTCGTCATGGGTCTTCATCAGGTCTTCGAATTATAATAAAATTTGATATTCAAAAAAGTCATTGCAAAAAATGTATTTTATTCCAATTGAAGGCCTGATTCATGGGACAAAAAGTTTTTTGGAAAATATTAATATTATTTAATACAATATCCAGCTTTGTTATTTAATTATTAAAAAAATAAGTACTACTAAATTCTTTAAGTATTTTTTTTGCACAATTAGCTAAATAAAACTTGCTAGAATTTTTTTTTTTTTACAAATTAATAACTATTTGTTGAATGAGAGATGCTTTTAAAAAAAGTATCCTTGACTTTTTTTCACATGTATTGTTAGTTTAATGAATATTATTTAAAAATAATAAGGATTATTATGGAATTTTTTAAAATCGTGGCCCTGAACTTGTTATTAAATTTTATTTCAATGTTGCTTGAGAACACAATATTTTAGAGAGTCAAGAGCAGGTTTAACCCCCATCCTCCGCTCCCGAGTTTGGCGTAGTAGGTAGCGTGCCTACCTCCTATACCAAACGTCGCGGGTTCGGACCCAGGCAGTCCGATGATTTTATTTAAGCCATTTGGATACCAGATGGCTTAAATAGAAATGCCTGACCCCACAATAGATATATTAATTACAACGGTTATCGTCTAAAGTCTTAAATGGCCTGAGTTGCCGAAAAGACTGTATGAATGTGTGTGTGAGTGTGAGTGTGAATGAGAAAAAAAAAAAAACCCTTCCTCCAAATTCTTTAAACTTTTTTACTTTCTCTTACCTATGTATATATATAGAGAGAGAAAGAGAGAGAGAAAGTATTGGATTCATGTCAAAAATTCGATTTTTCGAGATTTTGATGGATATACACGTTTTGAGGTCCCCTGAGTCCGAAAAAGTTTTCGCGACATGGTCTGTGTGTGTTCAATTTAAAGCATGAAGGAATTGAGCTAGGATGTTGAAATTTTATATTTAATTTAGACATCCACCTAGGGCGTGAAAATAAGCTTTTGATCAAAATTGGCCAAAAAGTACTAATTTGTTTAAAATTTATAAATCAATTAATTTTTTAGATGCTCTTTAAAATGTATATTCTTATTTTGCCATTGGAATCTTTTGAAGACCACTTTACACTTGTAGGAAAATTAAGAGAAATGGTGAACAAAATATAAATATTTTCTCCATGTTTATATAATTCACATCTTGAATTTTAATATATTGGCGGAAACTAAACATATGCCGACACAAAAAATCTGGTGTGACAAGCACAGAACACAACGATTCGATTAGCGAAGCTTGTGTACTGTGCGGCCAGTCACACCAGAGTTTTTATTTTAACTTTTTTGTCAAAAAACCAATATTCCACTGGATTCGTTGATTTAAATATTACAGTACCTCCCTTCCAAAAAACAAACAACCTCGCCTAATTACCCATTATAATTACATAATTTGAATAAAAATAAGCAAATGATACCGGTATATAATTATAAAAAATAAGTTTTTATAGAAAATTCAATAGAGCATACATGTAATAAATCTTTTTTCCTTGATTTTTGCAATTACGATTCCAAATATGCAGAACGCGAAGGTCGAGCGACGAGTTTATAAATTCTCACACGCGGCCTTCGAGAAGACCGTATTTTGAATCAGAATGTAGCTATTATATTCTATTCATATTAAAAAAACTCGCCGGTACAGTTATTTTTGTATAAAATATTTTCTAAAACTTTAGAACTCTGTTCTCAAAAAAAAAAATGTTTACTTTCTCTTACCTATATATTAATATATACAAAGTATTACATTCAAGTCAAAAATAGAAATACGCCCTGAGACACAGAGAGAAAATAGTCGTTTGTGTGAGGTCAAATTAAAAAAGGTTATTCAAACAATCTTTAAATTCTTGCTCGCCTTGGGCCATAGCACAGTGGCAGAGTATCCACCTCTTATGCTAGAGGCTAGGAAATAATATCCCGTGGGCTAATTAGGATAGAATAGAGGCATCCTCCTTTAATTCTGGCTCTAAAGAGAGATATATAAAATTGTATCATCTGTCAAAGTTGCTCAGCATAAATCTGTTCTTGTTTCTTTCTTTTTCTCCTGTGGTCTGTTTGTGTGAGGTCAAATTAAAATAAGAACTGAGCTATGAGGTGGAAATTTTATATTAAAAAATGGTAGTACAAATTTTCTCTTATCCATGGATGTGTTTGGATATTCTTGTCACACAGGATTTTTTTAGTTTGTAATTTAATTATTAATATCAACTGAGAAATCATTGAGAAAATTTGGAAATTTTCATTTGTTTGGTGAAAATGATCTCTCTTAGAGCCGGAAAATATATTTGAATATCTGAAACACTACATCGGTAAAGTGTACTTGAGGAAATTTTCACGAAAAATTTTACTGATATACTTTTTTAAGAGCATCTAAAAAATAATTTGTTTTTTTAATTTTAATCAAAATCGTTAGACCAAATTTTAAGAAAAGAGAAAAAGTACTTGAATAAATACTTTTTGACCGATTTTGTTCAAAAGCTTATTTTAACTGTCCGGTAGGGTACCTAACTTAAATATAAAATTTCAAACTCGTAGCTCATTTATTTTATGCTTAAAATCGTCACAAACAGACCAATTCGCGGTTTTTTGGACTTAAGGGACCTCAAAACGTGTATTTCCATCAAGATCTCGACATCGAATTTTTGACATAATCCCAATACTTGCTCTCTCTATATATTTTTTCATACAAAGGATATGAGAAAGTAAAATTCTCTAAACGAAGTATGGAGATTAAAACACCAGCTTAAAAATGGACCACTCATACATCATTTTATTTAGTAAATATAAGTAACGCCTGGGCATATTCAGTACAAAAATATGAATTTCATGGAGACCAAATTATTTTTGACACCTACATGAATTTTGTACTAAAGATACCGATCGAAATATTTTCCAAATTTAATGATGTCCATTTAAAGTTGATGTTTTCTTATCAAGGGCGGATCCAGAGGTGTTTCTCGGGGGGGGGGGGGGGGGGTAATCTGGTGTGATTCGTCGCACAGCACACTATTTTTTTTTAATTTCGGTTATTTAAAAGAGCATTCTGTACTTGTTTGCCAGAATATAAATACACATCAAATTTTTAAGTATTAATTTTAAAAATTTTACATTAAAAATAAATTTTTTTGCGAAAAAAAGGTATTTTTTTCGAATCTCGGGGGGGGGGGGGGTAATTACCCCTTCCCCCCCTTGTATCCGCCCTTGTTTCTTATTTCTTATAAAAATTTGGATCATAATTTGTTTTTAAGTAATTTCAACATCTTTTATTTTTTTTAATCAAATCTAAAGAAGAAAATTTTAAACTCTCAATAGGACAAGATATATTTACACTATGACGAGATAATTTCGTGAAAACTGATAGGAAACCAAAATACCACAATGACGTTTACTTCCGGAAGTGAGGAGCCTTTTTTCCAATTATAGATATTTAGTTTATTTTTAATATTTTCCTCATTAAATTAAAAATAATCAGGTAAGAAATATTTATTTAGAAGATAAAATAATAAAAGAATGAGTATTTAATAGGAAATCCCTTAAACTAAATTTTTTTTTTTAGGAAATATTTGATTGAAGAAAAAAAATCTTAAAAGATTAACAGGAAGTTTCTTCAAAGATAACCCATTTTAAAGGATTGTTAAATGATTAAGCATTTAGGCGAATAATTGAGATTAAAAAAATATCGTATCTACGTTATTTTAATTCATTTATAGTCTTAATTGTTGGGTATTGAAGGGGTTATAAAAATTTTGTAATTTTTACTTTCTCTTACCTCTATATATATGTTAATATATATATAGAGAGAAAGTATTGTATTCATGTCAAAAATTTGATGTCGAGATTTTGATGGATATACACGTTTTGAGGTCCCCTGAATCCAAAAAAGTGGTTTTCGCGACATGGTCTGTCTGTGTGTCTGTCTGTGAACAAAATATCTCAAGAACGAAAAGAGCTAGGAGGTTGAAATTTTATATTTAAGTTAGGCACCTCCATGGGACGTGACACGAAGCTTTTGGACAAAATCGGCCAAAGAGTACTAGTACTTTACTGATGCATTTTTTTCAGTTTTTTTCGATTTTCTCAAAATTCGCTCCAACGATTTTTTTTTTACCCTACTGTAGGTAAAATAAATATTTTTCTATGTTTATAAATTGAGGCGTACCAAAGAGGGTATGTGCCATTTTTTGAAATTTTGAGATTTCCTGTTAGAAATGTAGTAGATCTATATACTGTATAAGGGCGTAACTAGAGAATTTGCCTGGGGGGGGGGGGGGATGGGACCAGGAAAGTCATGGGACGGGGATCTGAAAAGCCCCATATTTTCTCAATTTTTCTTGGGGCACGGAACATTCTGGTGGGGGGGGGGGGGGCACTAGCCTTCTGGGGGAGGGGCCGCCCCTCCCTGGCACCCCCCTAGTTACGCCCATGAGTATATACTACAAATGTGTATGTATTGTATGTCCTGAGAAAGGGAATATGTGCCTAACGAAATTTGGAAGCTTCTGAGATGTGTCAAAAGATGTCGCTGTTCTGTTTTTAAACAGTTTTTCGCCATTATCTCGGGACTCTAATTTTGGTACTTTCACGTTTCAATTTTACATCTAGTTTTTTATATATTTTACTGCCGGAAACTAAATATATGTGTGACAAGCACAGAGGACAACTTTCAATTACCGAAGTTAAGAGAAAATTGTGTGTTGTGCGACTAGCAACACCAAATCTTTTTTTAATGCACAATAAAAATATCGCGGATCCTTCCTTCCTCCGAAAAAATTTTTTACGTACGGTCCAATATCATATATATATATTTTGTTTGCAGGTTGTTGATAGGAGCGCCACGAGCCAACTCAACTCTTCCCTTACAAAGAGACTTGATCGAACCCGGTATGGTTTATCAATGTTCCATTAACGAAGATATCGACGAAAAAGAAAGATGCCGGAATTTCGTGTTTGATCCAACTGGGAATGTAAGGACAAGCAGGATGTATAATAAAAAAGATCATGGGTTTTATGGGGCTACGATCGTCGCAGACCCAGAACCTAACGGCGTTATGGCAATCTGCAGTCCGCGATGGAAAAATCAGGATATCAAAAACGCATACGTGATGAACGGTTTGTGTTATACTGTGAACGATGGTAAAATAAGGACGAGAATTCCTCTTCTAAGGTTACGCTCTCAAGAGACTAGAGATCCTACGACTAATATTTCAAGATATAACTATGCATTCGGACAAACGGGCTTTTCGGCTGTCATCAATAAAACAAATGTGAGTAAATATTATTTTATTCTTTAATAAATAAACTCCACCCTCCAGTGGCCATTAATATTTATATCGTTTAAAAGCCTATATGACCTATGATGCCGAAAAGAATCAAAGAATAAATAAACAATTTTTTATAAGTGTATTTTAGGGTGGCACTTATTTACCAAACTTAAAATTCTCAACGATCCACCCCCCAAATCATTCAATTATCACAAAAAATAAGATTTCATGGTAAAAGCCCTCAAAATTAGCGTTTTTTTTTTTTTTTTTTTTTTTTTTAAGGTTCTTCTCGGCATCTAAGGCCATTTAGACCCCATCCCTATTTATTTCAAATGATTTGTAGTCAAATCAAATGAAATAAATTTTTTCTCGCTTGGGATGGGAAGCCATCCCCCAATTTTGTTTCGTTTCATCACTTTATAAACATTTAATTTTTTTTTTTCTTCTAGGGGGGGGGCAGCTGCCCCCCTGCCCCTCGCGGGGTACGCCCATGATCAAATTAATATATTTTTGAAACAGAAAACCTTGCGCACTTAAATTTAATTCTCCTATTAAAACTAAAAAATAGTTGATTTATGAAATTTATTCAAAATCGTTGAAGCGAATTTTGAGAAAATCGAAAAAGTACCTCAGTAAAGTACTAGTACTTTTTGTCTGATGTTGAAATTTATATATAGTCTATATTTAAGTTAGGCACCCCCCTGGGACGTGACAAGAAGCTTTTGAACAAAATCAGCCAAACTATTGCAATCTTATTTTTTTGTGTTAACTGAATAATCGAGAGGTCGAACCAGGGGCGTATATAAGGGGGGGCCGAGGGCCCCCCCCCCCCGAAATTTCCTAAATGCATATACATATATAGGAATACAGAGGCAATAATGGGTCTCGCCCCCCCCCCCCGAAATGTTTGCGCGGCCCCATTTTCCAAACGGTTCTGAAAGTGAAAATGTTCCGCAGACGGCAAACGGAAAAATTTTTTGCTCCGCCGGCGGCAAAAATTTAGCGTCTCTAAAAAAAAGGTAAAATATTTTTTCGGGCGGGAAAAAATTTTGGTTCCGCGAAAATAAAAAATTTTTCGCAGAAAAATTTTTGAGATCAGCCCCCCCCCCCCGAAAAAAATTTCTATATACGCCCCTGGGTCGAACCGTTCAGAATTTTAAGTTTGGTAAATAAGTGCCACCCTATTGTATTTATTTGTTGGTGGGCCAAACGTATAATAATCTTTAATTTGAATATAATCAGTGGAGAAGTTGCTGTTGATATTACAAGTTGGGGAAGAGTAAGTACAGATGTGTACAGCAAGAGCGGATGCAAAGGAGGGGTAAAGGGGGTAATACCCCCCAACCACGAGATTTGAAAAAAATACTTTTTTTTTCTTTCATTTTCTTGAAATTTTTTTCTCGAGGGGTCCCGGACTCTAAACTCAAATCTTAACCTGTTTAGATATTATTTTTATTATTATTAGGCTATTGTTTAGGAAATTTTAACAAATTTTTAAATAGCTATTTTTATTTAATAAGCTATGTATAACTTTTTCAAAAATTGTGTCAAAAACTGTGAAAAAAATTGTTGGCATGAAGCCTTTTACAAACTAAAAAAAAAACTTTTAGGGTTGGTGGTGGTGGTGGGGGCGTATTATTATGTAGCCCCGGGGCCCGACGAGCCTGTCTGAGGCCCTGATTTCAAGTATAATACTTTGTAATGTTTTTTTTTTTATATGTATGATCAAATAGGATAAGGATCATATCAAATTCAAAATGTCGATAAATCCAAACAACCCCAGAAAGATTAACGAATTAACACACTATAACTCCTCAAGACAAAAAAAGTTCAATTTAAATAAATAGGAACGGGGTCTAAATGGTCTAAGATGCCGAAAAAGACCACAAACAAATTTAAAAAAAAAGTAGACTTACATTTGGAGGAAGGCAGAAATTTTTGAAAGGATGTTCCAACAATTCATGGCGCTGCCGCGACGTTGTTATCCCAAGCGCGCGAGAACAGTGTATACTCCTCTGAAGTTTTCTGAAAAGGACAAATGAAAATTAATATATATATTTTTTTAAATTAATTAGAATTAAAAAATAATATATATTTATAATAATGTGAATAAAAGCCTATACGTATTATAATATATTTTATATATTCCCTTTTTGGTATTTAACTTGTCTCACATAAACAAATGTTTTAAAAATTTACTTTATTCAGAATAAGTATTAGATATTGAGGGATAATGGTGTTGCCTGTTAGATAGGCAACCGCAACTCAAATCTGTAAATATGGCTTTTGATCAAACAGGCGCTGAAGTTGCTCTGTTTCTCGGACGAGAAGAGCAACGTCTCAAAATCAAATGAATATATTATAATTAATAAATACAGTTGTATTTAAAGATATAAATTATATATTATATGGCTTGAATAGAATATAACCATTCATTTAATTTTGTTTTAGATTTATTTTGGTGCGCCTGGAATTATGGAATGGACAGGATCTGTTATCCTTCAACGACCTGATCAATTTATTAACGTTAATCCTTTAAATACGAAGATTTTATCGGAATTCGATTACGCCGGCTATGCATTAGCCATTGGACGATTTGGAAATGGAGAGAGAGGATTGGCAATAGGAGCTCCAAGAGGGAATTTACTCAAAGGTAGATCGGGAAGAAAAACTAAATTCGGAATTTAGAAAGAATAAGAAACTCATATCTGTAAAAATCAGAGGGATAAAAATTATTAAAACATAAAGGGGCCATAACACTGGCAAAAATGTCGCTCAAAATTTTGTGAAAAAATATTGAGCTAGAATTTTGTGTAAAATATTGAACCCCCCTCACACTATACAAAAATATTGTACAACATATCACTGTTTCATTTCATTTCACTTTTCGCGATCGAAGGACAAAATATAGACGGGTCTTCAAAAATGTTCAAAATTTTTTGAAAACTTTTGAACGCTCTATAAAATATTGAATACTCCAAAATTTCTCCTCATGCGTTCAATATATTTGCACAAAGACGATATCACGACTAACAGAACCAAGGGCGGATACAGGGGGGGGATACTTTTTTTCGAAAAAAAAATGTATTTTTAAATGTAAAATTTTAAAAATTAATACTTAAAAATTTGATTTATATTTATATTCTGGCAAACAAGTACAGAATGCGCTTTTAAATTACCGAAATTAAGAAAAAAATGTGTGCTGTGCGACCAGTCACTACAGATTACCCCCCCCTCCCCTTCCCCCTGAGAAACACCTCTGGATCCGCCACTGAACAGAACTAGCCAAATCCAATCTTCCTTTGTCTCCATGACCTCCCGCGATTGGAACAAGCTCCCTGCGTCTATCTTCCCCAAAACCTACAATCTTCAAACTTTCAAGTCTAATCTCAACAGGCATCTTCTCAGTTCCCGCTTAGGCTTCTCCTTTATTTATCTTTTTTTTAAACTATATTCCTCCTGGCTGCATGTGACCATAGGCGCCGGAACTGGGGGGGGCAAGGGTACATTGCCCCCCCCCCTGGCATCCCACAGGGGGGGGCAGAGGGGGGCAAAATTTCTTCTTTTATTTCATTTATTTTTAAAAATGATATATTTTTACTTTTTAAAAATAAAATCTTCTAAATTAAAAAAATTTAAGGAGTAAGAAATTCATTTTTTTCAAATTTTTTCCAAACATTTTTGATAAAATCACTGGCAAATTTTTTAAAATTTTAATTTTATTAAAATTGTGATTTTATTTAAAATTTTTAAAGTTTTATAGTGGATTTGTTTTTGTTTTATACTATTTGAACATATTAAAATATTTTAATTTTCTAAAAAAAAAAATTTTGCCCCCCCCCTGATTCAAATTCGTTCCGGCGCCCCTGCATGTGACTACTGGTCATTATAGGTCTTCAGACCTTATGCACCCATTTCAAAAAAAAAAAAAAATCTTCCAATTTTTGTGCAAAATTTTTGCAAGTACGAGGGCTCCTTAAGTTGAAATGAGTTCAATCAACTTTTTTGACCACAGATGCCTTTGAGATTATAAAAAACGTTTGCCTCAAAAATATAAAATTCGAAAAAACTGTCAGATATGAATTCCAATTTTCAGAAGTCGATATTCTTTTATTTCTACGATCAAAACAGTGGCGTAGCGAGCTTAACTCGCGCCCGGGGCACAATTTCTTTTTTATCGCCCCCCCCCCCCCCATTCGAAAATCATATAATATTATATGTAAAATATACAAAATTATTATATTACACTGGCACTAAATTTAAAATATATTTTCCAGAAATCAATTATAATAAAAATAAAAATTATCCAGCAATTTTTTGGCGCCCCTTTTGAGTAGCGCCCGGGGCATGATGACCCCCCTTGACCTCCCCTCGCTACGCCTCTGCATCAAAAATATAAAAGAATATCGACTTCTGAAAATTGTAACTAGGAAAATAAATGTTTTAGCTGAGCAGGGCCGGATTTAACAGTAAAAGCTAAAGTCCATTTGCCCCCCCCCCCCCAAAACAAAAATAAAAAATGGTTAAAACATTCTAAAATTGTTCAGCAGTGTTCTGTAAAGAAAGCACAAAAACTCAATTTTGACCCCGGTGAAGAATTGGTATCTTTTCATGTGGACGGTCATATATAAAAACATTCAAGTATGAATGAACTATTAGATTTTATCTGAAACCAAATTATTTAGGACTTTTTTAAAGTTGTGGCTTAAACGTCTAACAATGACTAAAAACAGGTCGCTCTTTCAGTATAACTAACTGTTAATATATTTTTAGTCCCGAAAATCAAACTTAAGAATGATTTGTTAAAAATTTTTTGTTTTAGGAATGGTTATTATTGTAAAAGAGCCACAAAACGAAGATAGCCCTCTGAAGTTAATAGCAAATCTCACTGGCGAAACAACAGGAGAATATTTTGGATCTGCACTCGTGGCATTGGATATCGATGGCGATGGATTTGACGAGCTCGTTGTCGGTGCACCAAACGAAAACCGAGTGGAAATCTTCTCTATAGACTCAACCGGAGTGAAATCCCGGGCTCGATTAAATAACGGCGATAAAGGTGGTAATTTCGGTATCTCATTAGCGTCGATTGGTGATTTAGATGGTGATGGCGGAATGGAGCTGGCCATCGGAGCTCCTTATGAAGACGACGGCAAGGGGGTGGTGTATATCTTTAGAAGCCGTGCTCATGGAACTCAAATGGTCTCTCTTAGTCAGATAATTCGGGCTCCGTCGGGATTCCAGACCTGGGGCTGGAGTTTCGCCCCTTTCCCAATAGACATTGATAATAATGGAGTGAAAGATATCGCTATTGGCGCTTACCAATCGGGTCAAGTGGCGATTATGCGTACAAGACCTGTGGCTTATATTCAAACGCGTCTTCAAGGCGCGCCTTCTATGATCGTTGCCAATTCTACCAGCGAGTTTCCTCTACATGCATGTCTTACTCTCAAAAAAGGCCCGAATAACATAGGTAATAATTTATCTTGTTGTTATTAATATTTTGTTTTTCTTATGATGTGATATCTGTATGCAATTCTTGTAGATTCTTTCTGGTGTTTTGAGCAGAATGGAACGCTAGAGAGGAGAATTAATTAATTAAAACATATCTTGTTCAGGTTTACGAATGGATGCATCACTTTTCGATTCGGCCATTTCGATAGTTATGTCTCTCAAGCGGCCCATACAAGCACAGTTTATCACGTGTGACGTCATGTCACAGTTCACGCAGGTTTTTCTGCAGGCCAGCGGCCTGTGCAAAAATTTTTACTTTTGCACAGATAAACTGCGCAGTTTCCTCAGTTTATCGCTTATTCTGCAGTTCTGCCTGTGCCGCTTGAGCGTGTTGCCGACCTGTTTCATAATAATTTTATCGAGGCCTACAATAATTTGCACCAATAGTGGGACTTTTCTTGTTTTGCGTATTCAAATCGCGTGAAATTACTATCCATTTCAATATATAAGCTTATATATATTTATAAATATTTCGGTATTAAATTTTCTGTTGCTTCTATACAAGAATTTTTCTTTTTTTGTCTTTATTTTCAATGTTTTTGCAATCATAGATAGTAATGGTATTTTGTTAACTTCTTTTTTTATATAAGAATTTCTCTTTACAAATTTTTTTTCATTAATATTTTTTTTAACGCCATTGCTCTCTTTATTTTCCGTGAATCTGCATCAACATTTAATATGCATTAAAACAATTGATGTAAGGTATGTATCTATTCGTAAACCTGAACAAGACCGAAAAAGAATTGGGTTTTAATTAACAATTCTCTCTAGCACTCCATCCTGCTACTAGAAAGAATCTACAAGTAAACATAGAATAGTAAATTAATATTTGATATCATTTTTGTAGTTGTGAGATCTACGGTGACAATAGACAACGGTATGCCAATGCGAGCATATTTTCGAGAAAACAATGAAACAACATACACTTGGGATACTACTTTGCCTTCAAAAGAGGCTTCACTCTGTCATAAATTGCATGTGTCTCTCATCAATGGAAGCAATCCATCTCGACCATTGGAATTCCAGCTTACGAACCATTTAAAACGAAATCCGCGCAATTCGGAACCTTTCTGTGCTGACTGTCCAGTTCTGGACCCGGCCTTGCAAACCAACACAAGTTCAATTCTTCGAGTTCCATATGCAAATGGATGTGCTGATGTAATCTGCTACCCGGATTTGAGTATCTATGGACTTGAAAATGATTATCAAATGCATCTCGGTGCAGTGAAGTCGTTTAATATTCGAATTAATATTACTAGCAAAGCGGAGCCTGCTTTTCAAGTAAGGAAATTCATTTGTTTTAAGTTATTGAATCCAATTTGATTTTGTGCTTTAATTTTAGTCAAAATTATATATCACAATTCCGGAGGGAACGAGTCTTCTTTATGTTCCACCATCGTGTGAAGAGATTTTAGGAAATTCTA
This sequence comes from Euborellia annulipes, assembly GCA_023213315.1. Lineage (NCBI taxonomy): Eukaryota > Metazoa > Arthropoda > Insecta > Dermaptera > Anisolabididae > Euborellia > Euborellia annulipes. The sequence goes on from JAKCPI010027243.1 coordinate 22,786, forward strand.
CTACGCCACGAATAATGCAATGTAATGCTGGAAATCCTCTGCCACCGCAACACAATGTAAATATTATTTAATTCACTTATGGTGCAAATTTTTAAATAATTAATATTCAATATATAAGCTGATTTCCTTTGAAGAGCAAATTTATTTACTATCAATATTAGATTTACACTTCTTTTTGTGATTGAGTATAAATCAAAAAATTCTTTTTTTTTTTTTAGTATTCTGTACAACTCTCACTGGATGTATCGAAATTTCCAGTGGATCAAGATGAATTTTTTATTAATGTGAATGCAACAAGCAATGGAAATGAATTAATACCCATTGATAATGGCCAACAGGTGAAAGTGAATGTCATACGAAAATCTCAAATTGAAATATTTAGGTAAATACCATCTTTAAATAAATTTATTTATATATATATTATATGTAAAAAAAATCAGAAGGGTTTGCTTTGCCCTCTGGTAAATTTTTTTTTAAATGGACAAATAATTTTTTTCCCTAATTTTAAATGGGCAAATAATTTTTACTTTTTTTTTCTAAATTTCAAATCTCTCAGTATTTTTTAATTTTTTTTGCTTTGAAGCAACCTATTACAAATTTGTGAGACAGAGGCGGTCGCCGCCCCCCCCAAACAGTTCAAACAGTTATAAAAACTAGTAATCTAAAGAAATTATGATTTCCGCTCTTTAATTTCAATTGAATTTGTTACCAATCAATTTAAATAAATAGGAAAAGGGTCTAAATGGCCATAGATGCCGACAAAGTCCTTAAATAAAATAAAATAAAAAAAAAATCTGGTGTGACTGGCGCACAGCACACAACTTTCTCTTACCTTCGGTAATCGAAAGTTGTGTACTGTGCTTGTCACACCAGATTTTTTGTGTCGACATGTATTTAGTTTCCGAGAGTAGGGTACAATTGAATTCAAGATGTAAAATTTATAAGTATGGGAAAATATTTATATTTTGATACCATGGCAACCATTTCTCCTATCTTTTCTATGGAGTACAAGAGTAAAGTGGTCTTCAGAAGATTTCAATCACAAAATGAGAATATACATTTTATAGAGAATCTAAAAAATAATTGATTTTTGAATTTAAAAAAAAATCGTTGGAGCAAATTTTGAGAAAATCGAAAAAAACTGAAAAAGTGAATCAGTAAAGTGCTAGTACTTTTTGGTCGATTTTGTTCAAAAGCTTCGTGTCACGTCCCATGGGGGTGCCTAACTTAAATATAAAATTTCAACTTCCTAGCTCTTTTCGTTCTTGAGATATTTTGTTCACAGACAGACACACAGACACACAGACAGACAGACCATGTCGCGAAAACCACTTTTTTGGATTCAGGGGACCTCAAAACGTGTATATCCATCAAAATCTCGACATCGAATTTTTGACATGAATCCAATACTTTCTCTCTATATATATATTACATATATACATAGGTAAGAGAAAGTAAAAAAAACCTCCCTTCCCGACAAAATTGCATTAATCCGCCACTGTTGTGAGATTATCATTGGTTTTATTTGATAATCTTACTTTATAAACAAACTAACTATTGGAAGTTTTTAGTGTAGACCAGTATATAATTAAATTAATTAAAAAAAATATATAGTAGTTTTCTTCTTGGTCAATTCTCACTGATGGTAATTGAGGAAATAAATAAAACGAATTTATTAAAAATTAGTCTTATATTTCAGAGCATCGTTGGATATCTGGCTGACAAGTTGGCTCACGTTTCCACTTGTTATTTGTAGTTGTTTTGGCTCTGAAGACAGCATTTCACTGTGCCGAAACAAGTGGAAACTTGTCAACCAGATGTCCAACGATGATCTGAAATATAAGACTAATTTTTAATAAATTCAATTTATTCACTTCCTCAAATACCATCAGTGAGAATTGACCAAGAAGAAAACTACTATATTTTTTTTTTTTTTTGAATTAATTTAAACTAACTATAAATTTTTACTTTCTCTTACCTCTATATATATGTTAATATATATAGAGAGAGAAAGTATTGGATTCATGTCAAAAATTCGATGTCGAGATTTTGATGGATCTTCACTTTTTGAGGTCCCCTGAATCCAAAAAAGTGGTTTTCGCGACATGGTCTGTCTGTGTGTCTGTGTGTGTGTGTGTCTGTAAACAAAATATCTCAAGAACGAAAAGAGCTAGAAGGTTGAAATTTTATATTTAAGTTAGGCACCACCATGGGACGTGACACGAAGCTTTTGAACAAAATCGGCCAAAGATTACTAGTACTTTACTGATGCACTTTTTCAGTTTTTTTCGATTTTCTCAAAATTTGCTCCAACGATTTTTTTTAAAATTCAAAAATCAATTATTTTTTAGATTCTCTATAAAATGTATATTCTCATTTTGTGATTGAAATCTTCTGAAGACCACTTTACTCTTGTACTCCATAGAAAAGATAGGAGAAATGGTTGCCATGGTATCAAAATATAAATATTTTCCCATACTTATAAATTTTACATCTTGAATTCAATTGTACCCTACTGTCGGAAACTAAATACATGTCGACACAAAAAATCTGGTGTGACAAGCACAGTACACAACTTTCGATTACCGAAGGTAAGAGAAAGTTGTGTGCTGTGCGCCAGTCACACCAGATTTTTAATTATATTTCCCCTGGGGGGTAATAATTTTTTTTCAAAAACGGAGTGGTAGATTAAATAAGGTGGGCTAAAGCTTAATGAAAAAGGCTCTCAGCACGTAGCACCTGAACAAAGATATTTTGTTTATTTTAATAAAAAAATAAATATCTATGTTCACAAAAATCAGTGGTATTAGTATATATGAGGAATCTTTTTTAGAATACTAATCTCCGTCAGATTTATTAATATAATTATTACCAATGTCTCATTAGTTATTTTTGTTTTTCAGTTCTGTTTTTCCAAGTCAAGTAAACATGATAAGAAACGATTCCTCGCCTTTGAATGAATCACTGCGTGTCACTCATTCATTCCATTTCTCTAACCTTGGCCCATCTCCAGCACTTGAGGCTGTCATTGACCTTCGTATTCCCGTTGAAATCGAGGAGAATTCACAAATGGAATCGAAACAAACCCCGTTTGCAAGTCTAGTGGAAATCAATTCGACACACAACATCAAATGCGCGAAGCTTAACGTTGAGAAAGGTAAGGGAGTTGATAAAGGGCCGACTCTATATTTATTTAAACATGACTTACTCTTAAAAAGAAAGTTAAAGAAATGATAACAATGGTTTTTAAAGCAATAGAGATGTGGGGGAGTAGACAATTTTTTACGTAGAGGAAAACATTTTGCAATATTTTTATTTAATTTCTCCTGACAACTGAGTCTCCCTATTTAAAATACTGGGAGTGGCCTCTAAATTGCTATCTAAAATTTTTTCGATTGCGGGTTTTTTTAAAGAATTAGATTCATTAGAAATTTTTTTTTATGACTATGTAAAAAATTATGCCTGGGCCCCCTATATATGTAGACTATATAGTATTTAAATAATGAGTATCGTATAGAGTCTAAATGGCTTTAGATGCCGAAAGAATTTAAAAAAATTATGATAATTTTTCTAATCTAGAAAATTTACAAAAATTTAAAAAGGAAAAAATTAATTTAACGAGACTGTGAGTGTTTTTTATTGGTGAGGCCAAACATCCCATGGCCCCCGGGAATCGAACCCAGGATCTCCGCCTTTCCGGGGCATAGGCGTGCTATCCATTGCACCAGACCACCGGACCCTCGGAAAGTCGGAGATCCTGGGTTCGATTCCCGGGGGCCATGGGATGTTTGGCCTCACCAATAAAAAACACTCACAGTCTCGTTAAATATATCTATGACTTGTTTAGTCCGAATCGGGGTATTTTGAATACTATTATCTTATTCAAATATATAGATCTCGAAAAATATTTAGAAAAAATTAATATTTTTCAAAAATTAGTTGAAATAATTAGGAAGCAAAAAATGACAGACAAAATTCTTAAGACATGACAGCCAAAAACAAGTTTTCTGATTGGGTACAATCTCTAGCAATAATAAGCGAATTGTTGTCTTAAGTGGTGTAGGAGCTACTATATAAATAAATAAATATATATATATATATATATCGTAGACAGATCGTGAAATTAGACAGTTCATGAACTGTCTAGACATTTCATGAACTGCAGCCAGATCGTGTAATGGTCAAACAGTTACATGATCTGGCTAAAAATTTTAGACAGTTCATGAAATGCAATTGGGCCTTAGACAGATCGTGTAATGCTCGAGAATTACATGAAATGTCTAAATTTTTTAGGCAGTTCATGAACTGCCTAACAGCAGTTTTGCCGATCGTGTACCGTTTGTAAAGCAAATAAAGATCTCGAAAAAAGTCAATTTTTTTCAATATTATTATTATTATCGATTACTAAATTTTCCAAATCTTCCTCACTTTGTAAATCTTGAGTTAAGGTGAGCGTCTCGGGGTTCTAATTTTGGGACTTTCCAGCGGCCACAAATTTGAAGCTATCTACCTCAATTTTTTTTTAATTAAAGCTATTTAAAATGTCTACAACTTATAGAAGCCCTTTTTTTGATTTTCGAAAAAATGAAATTTTTTTTTTAGATTTATTGCATTAAATTACAAACAGTACACGATCGGCAAAACTGCTGTTAGGCAGTTCATGAACTACCTAAAAAATTTAGACATTTCATGTAATTCTCGAGCATTACACGATCTGTCTAAGGCCCAATTGCATTTCATGAACTGTCTAAATTTTTAGCCAGATCATGTAACTGTTTGACCATTACACGATCTGGCTGCAGTTCATGAAATGTCTAGACAGTTCATGAACTGTCTAATTTCACGATCTGTCTACGACATATATATATATAGGAAGTATATATATAAGAGGAATAGAAAAAAACTATATGTATAATAATAAGTTTCGGGCAAGCCCTCGGACCTTGGTATAGTAGCTAGCATGCTGGCCTTTTATACCAAGGGCCACGGGTTCGCATCCCTTACTGGGAGACAAAATTTATTTCAATTGGATTGGATACCAATCAATTGAAATAAATAGAGACGAAGTCTAAATGGCCTTAGATGCCGAAAAGAAAGAAATTAAAAAAAGTTTCGGGCAATATATTGAGGTGAATAATAAACTCTTAATTTCAATTTTATTTTCAGTGGACAATTCATGGCCATTGCCAAATTGGGTCGTGCCAAACAGGACATTAGAACTATCATGTTCAGTGAACTCTCCAGTATCAAAATGTCAAGATCTTCGGTGTGTTTTACCACAGGATGCTATTCAAGATTCATCAGCACGGATTAGTGTGATTTTAGCAGTGAATGTAACTCAATTGCAACACCTTATTCTGGATTATGATTATGGAGTAATTCGTACAATCGCAACATCAAAAGTTGTTAAACCAATCATGCATGAAGAGTAAGTATCGAATGAAATAATATATAATTTATTAAAAAGGCCCGAAATATTTTAAATAATATTTTGATAACCCTTATCCGTCCTCTTATTTAAATTAGCAGGCAATTATCTTAAATAAATTTTGTTGCTCATATTTATTAATTAGAAATATAATATTTAATACCTTTTTAATATCGGTGGTCAACCAGAAGAAAACACTTAATTTCCTTTGTTTCTTCAAAAATTTTTTTGTCAATAATGCCGATAATCAAAATCTGAAATATAAAATTATTGAATGAGAATGCTTGTAAAATTTAGTATATATATATAGATATAAAATATTATATTTAATTGAGGTGTATAGCTGATAATACGATTTATTTAACGGTCAGGAAATCTCCAATGAGCAACGCAGCTAGTTGTTTTTTCAATTTTTATTTATAAAGTGCCAGTCTATAAAGTGTATTTATAAAGTGTCGGTCGCATATAGGACCATCATCAGGGCTAAAATATAACAGACAAAATCAATGGTGAATAGGTCGTTTTGATAACTTACCTACCCCAACATTAAAATAGTCGCCCTATGGGGAAATACATGGTGTTTGTCCTTCAGCATTAAAATAGCTGAAGGACAAACACCATGTATTTCCCCATAGGGCGGCAATTTTAATGTTGGGGTAGGTAAGTTATCAAAACGACCCATTAGAAAGAATTTGTGATCACTGTTTGATTTTGTCTGTTATATTTTAGCCCTGATGATGGTCCTATATGCGACCGAAACGTTGGCCCTGGCACTTTATAATTAAAAATTGAAAAAACAACTAGCTGCGTTGCTCATTGGAAATTTCCTGACCCTTAAATAAAATATTATATTAATAAATATCAAGGTCAATATATTTTTTTTAATAATTAGCATCAAAAAATTAATCTATTTTTGTTTTTTTTTTTAGATTATCTTATATCACATTTGCTGACACCGTATTATTCAAATTTAAAACATCTTCAAAATGGTTTTATATAATTTTAGCTATAATTGTTGGATTGATAATTTTGGCAATTTTGATATTGATTTTATATAAGGTAAGGATTTTTATTTATTTTTTTTTAAATAAATAAATTTCTAATTAAAATATTTTTCCAGATGGGATTCTTTAAACGATCAAAGAGAGTGGAATTTGAATCATTAGAAGAAGAGAAAAAAGATAAAGACGATATCAGTCGCAACAGTAATCTCAGTATAGAAACAACTGATACGGTAAGAGAAAACTACTAAAAAAAGCAATGAGTTTTTTTATTATATTCGAACCCACAGCGAAGTTTCGGTCGACTAGGCGACCATCTTCATGTTAGGCCAACAGAAAACTCTCTTAGTTTTTTGATAGAGAATTCATTAAATCAATATTGTTTTTGACTGGACGCAGAATGAGATATACCTGAGAGATCGTAATGAATTTTATGAAATGTCTACCAAAAGCAAGAGGGTTTTCTGTTGACCGAACGCTCAGTGGCGTCATTTGGGGTGGGCTTTTGCCCTCCCCCCCCCCCAAAGGCTCTGATTTTTATAAAATTTTATATTAATCTTAAGGTGCGCGTCTCGGGGTGCTAATTTTGGGAGTTTCTACGGGCCAAAATTTTGAAGCTATTGACCTCAATTTTTTTTTTAAATTAAATCTATTTAAAATATCTACAACTTATAAAAGCCCTTTTTTTGATTTTCGAAAAAATAATTTTTTTTTTTAGATTAATCTCATTAAATAAATGATATTTTAAAAATAAAGAGCTCTATAAGTTGTAGATAATTAAATTAGTAATCATTGTGTTAAAAAATAATTAATTTTCTACCCTTAATTAATTAGCTGGAAACTTTAAAATGAAATGGAATAAATCCCTTGTATTCCTATGGGAAAAACTAACGCCATCTCTTGCTGCCTCGAGTAACTCGGCAGTCAATCGTGTTCTAACGACTTTTCGAGACGCGCACCTTAAATAATATATTTCAAAGTAGGCTATATCTATGAATATATAAACTGTACGAAATTAAACAATTAATTTAATTAAATATCTTTTGGCCAAATTTGAGTACCTATTTGTAAGTAAATTTTAAGAAAAAAAAGGTTTGCCCCCCCCCCCCCCCCAAGAAAAAATTGAAATGACGCCACTGCGAACGCTAGTCATGAAGATGGTCGCATAGTCGATCGAAACGTCGCTGTGGTTTCGAATATAATAAAGAAATAAAGATACCTGCTTGGCCTTTTATTTATTCTGCTAAATAATAGAATAGTAAAATATATTACTCGTCAAAAATCTGATAGTATATTTAAAAAGTAAAAAAAAAAAAGTTAATGATAAAATAATACCCAATCTTAGTCGAAGCTAATATTGGTGTGATGAAATTATTTTTTTTTCTTTTTAGGAGGAAATTAAGCCGACACCATCTTCAACAGAATAAGGCGTAAATGAAAAATTTCTTGAAATTAATACGCCAAATGAATTGCTAGTCGAAACCAACTCCACTCAACAGGAGGATGTCTATTCCATTAAGTATTATTATCTGAAAAGATATTAAATACAAAATTAATTGAGTTAAAATGATTAAAAGTTGAAAAAATAAAAATTAAATTTTATTTTTTCATCTCTTTGTAGAGATTTAAGAAACACTGCCTTATTAAGTGAAAACTTAAGCCTCCCGTCCCCTTTTCCACTCTTCGAAATTTGAGTATATGCCAATGTCCCCTTTTGGCATTCCCGATCAAGCTTTTCCAATTATTTTATTTGAAATTTTAGCCTATAAAGTGATATGTAATATAAAATTGTTATTCTTAAACAAAAAAAAAACTGCTTTAACCATTATTTCCTAATTATTTATAAGAAAATTTTGTGTGTGTGAGTTGTGATATTCTTATTTGTATATACAATATTAAACATAAGTTATATTATTAAAATAGTTATTCTTAAGGAGCTGTCTGTATATAATGTCTTTTTTTTATTTTTGTTAATAAATGTATATAATATAATAATTTTTAATAAAAAATGTTTTTAATATATATTAATTTTTTTAATGAAAATATTAATTAAGCTATCTCCAAAAAAAATGATATTCTTGAATAATTCCTGAAAGAATCACTTATTTGATAAAACTAAATGATTTACATAAAACGAATTAAAAATAATTAATAAGACTTGTAAAAGTATATTTCTTTTTAATATATAGCCTATTTGGTTCTCTTTCAAAGTTAAGGCTTTTATCTGAGTAACCAGGGTAGTAGCTTAATTAATACAGTCAGGGGCGTATATAAGGGAGGGGGGCCCAGCCTCCTCCCCCTCCCCTCGATAATTTCCAAATTTTCCAATTCTAAATTTCTATATACGCCCCTGAATACAGTCGACTCTCGATAATTCGAACTCTTCAGCTATGAACTTCAGTAAATCGAAAAAATGCTATGATTTAGATACACTCGATAACTCAAAATATTTTTGCTTCCCAATTATTTTTAGTTTTCACGAATTTTTTTAAAATTTTATTTAAGGTCTTTTTCGGCATCGGAGGCCATTTAGACCCCATCACTATTTATTTTATTTGATTGGTAGCCAATTCAAATGAAATAAACTTTTGTCGCATGAGCCGGGATGCGATCCCTTGACCCCTACCACAAGTGGCAGAAATTATACCACTGAGCCATGGCCAAGGACTACTTATTTGCTTGAGGCTATTTATAAAATGTATGCAATCTCATACATATTTTCAAAAATATAATAAAAACTTTTAATTATTCGAATTTTTTTCTTTCCTCTTGATAATTCAAACTTGTTGTTAATTCAAAAACTCGATAATTCGAATTTTTCTTGTGGTCCCTTCGATTTCGAAATATCGAGAGTCGACTGTATATAATAACAGAAAATTTATTCCACCCTCCTCCCCCTACTAATTACTGGACATCGGTTCACTATTTACCAAGAGAGAACATTTAATCTAAATTTTTCATTAAATTCTTTATTAAATGTGTTTTCTATTTTGCGACATTTTTAAGATTTGCGCCTATATCCTAGTTGCATCTGGAGGGAAGTATTCCCTCCTCCTTCCACGTTATGGGAAGGTAAAATTAATAATTGAAAAAATAATAAAAAGTAAAATACCTGAACTTTATTAAAACTCCGATTAAGTAAAGAAAGATTCTTGGTTTGATTGATGAATTCCTTCGAAGGGGTGTTGAGTTGCATTGCGATCTCCTGGTTCTAATTCTAAGTTAGAGATTGAAGAACTGGTCCAAGAGAATTTGATGAATATTTCTAAAATAAAAGAAAATCAAATTAAATTTTGATTAAGAAAAAGATTTTGGTAGAAATCTTTTACTTACTTTTTCATATTGGTATTATGCAAATTCCAAGATGTTCTAAAAAGGAATACAAAGGAAGTAAGGAATATGGAAAAGACTTAATGAGTTAGGAGATCACTTCGTTGAAAGTTAAGTGATATGAGTAAAAAATATATCATTTTTTGATTATAAGAAATGCCTGTTTTTAACAAAACTTAAAAGTGATCATTTTACTTTCTCTTAACTATATATGTATAATCATCTAAGGATTCTTGCTGTGTAGATATTATTTTTAATTGATTGAAGGAATCAGGATGTCACAGCATCTCTTGATGAAGGTGAGTATATATATATATATATATATATATATATATATATATATATAAATTAAAATAATATATATATACACTCACCTTCAACAAGAGATGCAGTGACATCCTGATTCTCCTTCAATCAATTGAAAATACATATGTATATAAATGTAAATAAAAAATAAAATAAAAATTCAGAAAGTATTGGATTTAGTTGATTTTTGTTTATTTTTCAATCAAAGAAGCGATATTTAAAGTAATGGATTCTCAAAGGTTGGATAATAGGACTTTGTCAGGACTTTTACCCGACTGGTGGGGATTTTTACCAACTGATGTATTCTTAAGCCGCAATCAGTACAGCTAATTGAACCAATAAAGATGTTAAAATTATTTAATGTTGTTTATTTTAAAAAATGGAATAAATGAATGTTACAAGTTTTAAATTCCAGAAAATATCAAAAACTATATGGACTAATAATAATAAAATGATAGATATTAGAGTCATATAAAATTGTTTCTGAATTATTAAAAAATTAATACTTAGGCTGAACGCACACCAATTGAGCAAAACGCTCTTGGACAAAACGTTTTGCTCAATGCCAACACCGATTAGGCAAAATGTTTTGCCATTGAACAAAATGTTTTGTGATTGAGCGTTGTTTATACCAATGCACACCGATTGAGCGAAACGCTCAATGGCAAAACATTTTGTTCAATGATGTAGAATCATGCTCAATTGTGTTTTGCCTACTCGGTGTGCGTTGACCCATAGAAAAGCATTAAAAAAAACAGTTTTAGGCACGATTAGTCAAAAAAGTTTTTTCCGAAAACGTTTTTGCTCAATTGGTATGCGTTCAGCCTTATATTTGATTTTATTTTAAGAAAACATTAGACAATCCCCGAGTCTAAAATTATTTCAGTCTTTGGTATCCGGGACTATCACAATACGTTCACATAGCGTATATATCTGATATATATATATATATATATATATCTCGTAATAACATTAATAAAATAAAAGCATAAATTGATAACCAGAAAAACAAAATAAATTTTATCAAGAGATGAAAGAATTTTCAATTTTGAAAAATCTTAAGATATCTCTTATGTTTTTGAGCAATTATTACCTTTATCCAAAAGAAAATATTTTATTAATAACAATAACCTTGACCTAAAGTATTGTCTGTGGCTATATTTTTTATATACACATCTAATATTTGAAATATAAAACTAAAAATTAATTAATCTAAGTGCACTTTTAAAAAATAAATATTATGTGATAAAAAGTGCACTTATATTAATTTCTAAAATCAGACGTTAAAATTTAACATCATAAATTAGGTGTTAAAAAGTAAAGTAATAACATCAGCGTTAAAAAAAATGCTATTCTTTAAACAAAGTTTTAACAGCGACGTTAACAACTTGCTTTTATCTCAAAGCTGACAAAATCATAATTAAAGGTACCCTAATTTTTAACACCAGTGACAAAATGTTAACGCTTTGGAGTTAAAGTTTTTGCTTACAGAATAACAATTTAAGACAAGGAGGTGTTAAAATTAACTCTGATTTCAGATGTTAAAATTTAACGTTTTTGCTTTGAGAATGGACATGATTATCAATTTATTTAGACCATATTGACTTGAGCGTGATCCATATAAATATAACAATAAGGAAAAGATGGAGCTTTTCCCTAATTTTGAATTAGATATCCTTTTATTTTTAATTACTTTATTTTTACTGATTAATTAAGAAAATATTTTAATTTTTATATGAATCATACCGTGGAAAGTACATGCAAATTATGTTTATTATTGCACTAGTTATTTAATTATATTTATTTTTTATTTTTACAATAAAATATTTTTTTTTTTATTTCAATAAGTTTTATACAAATATTTTTCTAATCCCTAAAAACTACACGTGAAGAATGTTACAATATTTTCTTTCAACAAAAAAATCGACCCACTCAAAAGTAACACCTTAATTGAAGGTGAAAGGGGGCAAAATATTACGTATGTATCACATTAGCTTTATTTTGCTGAGGGGGAAAGGGGGAGTTTGAGATGCTCAACAAAAAAAATGGACGAATGATTTTAACTACCAGCGCGAATAAAAAAGTTCACTAAAAAAGGCAAAAATTAAATTTTTGCATATAGAATGGGGGATTTACTATTTGCTTTTTAGCCATGGCAAGAGGAAGAGAGGGGGGGGGGATTAAGAGAGTCAGAAAGGACCTTTTCGGCATTTGAAGCCATATAGACCACTTTTTTCATTCAAATTATTTAATAGCCAATTTAATTTGACTTAATTTTTGAAACAGAGAAGCAAACAGATAGGGACTTCTAACTTCGTGCTAAAACCTCGGGCCATTCATAGTCTTAACTCAATATATAGGATATGTATATTTTTGTGTTGAGCAATATTTTGAAAATTTTATACTAGAAACAAAATACTATTTTTTCTGCATGAAGAAAAAAAAATAATTAAATTTAATAAAATACCTAGTAATAATAAATGCAAAATATATAAGTACAGCAATACCTAACAACCCTACTTTGATTAGTTTGGAATTGCTGAAATGAAAGAAAAGCAACCAGGTAGGAAGCTTCTATTGTTAAATCAAACTCCTTTATTACAAAACGTTTCCGCCAATTTTTTTGTGCCATCTTCAGTTTATGAATAAACTATTCATTATTAATAGACAATTCAACAAAAATTAAACAAATACATGAGATTAAATATAGTCCTACCATCCTCCCATCTGTTGGCAAATTTTCGACTTTGGGCTAACTTTTTAAGACCACTAACGCCATCTTATCGGGAAAAACATGCGAACAACTTGCCTACTGAACCCCCCTTAAGGTTTACATTGAAATTTTTTTTAATCGATATTTAGTTAAATAACGTCAATGTAAATAATTTTTTGTTTAACTTATACAGCTAAAAATGGAAAAACAAAATTGGCCTAAACGTTTGTAATAAAGGAGTTTTATTTAACAATATAAGCTTCCTAATTGGCTGCTTTCCTCTTCATTGCAGCAAATGAGTTCTACACAGCCATTTTACCCATTAATTGATTAGTATGGATTTAAAAAATAGTATACATAATTAGAACTTATTAATTAACAATAAAATTGAAAAGAATAGATAGAGTAGATGGAGGAGTCTAAGCCAAAAAGGCTGGTCAATTATTAATTTTTGTTTGTATTTATTTAATTCCTTAATTATTGTAATTTCAAACAGTAGGGGTACCCGGACTATCTGAGGTATTGCTGTACTTAACTAATATCAACAAACAGAAAATTAAATATCAATACTTCTCCTTCTGAATCTCAATTAGTTATTTTAAAATAAATAAAAAAAAATTCTGTATATTAAAATCCTAGAGTAATCATGGAACCTAAAGGTGAGAATTGTAAGGTACTGATCAGGGCCGCAGACAGACTTGACGGGCCCCGAGGCTACTTACTAATACGGCCCCCCCCCCCAAAAAAAAAAAAAAAAAAAAAAACTTAAAAGTTTTTTTTTTAGTATATAAAAGGCTATTGTGGCCTTCATGCCAACAATTTTTTACACAGTTTTTGAGACAACTTTTGAAATAGTTATACCTAGCTTCAAATATTTATTTAAATAAAGTTATTTAAAATTTTTTCAAAATTTCCTAATTAAAGAGTTACAATAATTTATCGAGGCCAGATCCGGACAGAGAAATTCGGGGGAAATCTGGGGGGATGGAAAATTTTTTGAAAATTAGCCACTGAAATTGCGTTTTTAGCTATCCTGAGTCGTGAAAAAGATCAAACTTGATTTGAGGTTAAAAGGCCCGGGCCCCCTGAAGAAAAAAATTTCAAGAAAATGATTTTTTTTAATTGAATTTTTAAGATTTGAGCTTAAAGGGCCCGGGCCCCTTGAGGAAAAAAATTTCAAGAAAATGATTTTTTTGAATTGAATTTTTAAGATTTGAGCTTAAAGGGCCCGGGCCCCTTGAGGAAAAAAATTTCAAGAAAATGATTTTTTTGAATTGAAATTTTAAGATTTGAGCTTAAAGGGCCCGGGCCCCTTGAGGAAAAAAATTTCAAGAAAATGATTTTTTTTAATTGGAATTTTAACCATGAAACTTAATTTTCATTCGAATTTTAAGGTGGGAGCGCAATGGGCCCGGGCCCCCTCGGAGGGTCCGGGCCCCGGGGATATAGCCCCCCTGCCCCCCTGTCTGCGGCCCTGGTACTGATAAATGGAGAAGAGATTGTTAAATCACAAGCTTCTTTACTGGCTTGTCAAGTCCGAAAAACGCATTTTTAGAATATTAATATGCGATTCAAATTTAATAAAACGATGGGACAAGGAGAAGCAATTATATTAATTTTCTGATGTGATATGAATCATTAATTGGCATTTGTGATATTAAAATTTTTATAAGTAAATTCATATCTACTTTTAAGTATTTCTCGAGAGCCAAGCTTGATGCATGGACCAGATAGATAAGGGACGCATATATCCAATAGAACGATAGCCGCCATATTCATAGAGGGCTTCAGGTGTTTCAAAACCCATTCCGATCTGATTCCAAATAGTATCGAGGAGCCCGCCAGCAGTTTCCCATGCTTCGTCTTCCAAACCCTACAAAAAAAAGTCAAATAAATATTTGCTATAACATTATAAAACTAAAAATCTGGTCGCACAGTACACAACTTTCGAAAGAAAGTTGTGTACTGAGCTTTTCAGACCAGATTTTTTTGTGTCGAGATATACCCAGTACTTAGTTTCCCATAGCACCTTAGTTCAAAACTTGCATTTTAAATGCCTGCTTGAAATAAACTATGGTTATTTTTCAAAATTTTAATCTCATATATGGATATTTTATACATAATAGAGAATCCTAAATACAAAATTTCATAAAAATTGGAAAAAATTTTTTAAATGTGTAAAAAGTTCCAAAGGGTCCCCTCTTTCGAATCGAAATTAACATGCAAATCTTAATAACATTGGCTCTATGGAAGAGCCGGAAAATGAATTTGAAAAATCTGAAATACTTCATGAGTAAATTGTACTTTCAGTCCAAAAAAAGTTTTCAAGGCAAAATGAGAATATAGAATTTAAAGAAGATCTAAAAAATAATTGATTTATGAATTTTAATCAAAATCTTTAAAGCTAATTTTGAGAAAATCGAAAAAAAAATGAAAAAGCACATCAATAAAGTGTACTTCAAACAATTTTCACGAAAAATTTTATTGATACACTAAAAAGTATACCAGTAAAATAAAAAAAAAAAGAGCATGGAAAAAATAATTTATTTTTGAATTTTGAGAAATTCGAAAAAAACTGAAAAAGTACTTCAGTAAAGTACTAGTACTTTTTTGCCGATTTTGTTAAAAAGTTTATTTTGAGGGTCCGGGAGGGTACCGAACTTAAATATAAAATTTCAATGCCGTAGCTCAAACCCTTCATGCTTAAGATCGTTAAACACAGACAGACCAATTTGCGGGACCGCCTTTTTTGAACTCAGGGGACCTCAAAACATGTATATCCATCAAAATCTCGACATCGAATTTTTGACAGGATCACAATACTTTCTCTCTATATATCACATATATACTGTAGTAGAAAGTAAAAATGCATTGACATGATGGTGAAAATATTTTAAAGAAATCTTTTTATAAAATTTGTTGTATTAATTCATACCTCGTAAAGCATGAGAGACGCGAGTGCGAAGGTGACTCCTGTCCAGGCTTCTTCGCTTTGGATGGTCGTCGTATCAGGTTTACCATCTGGCCACATCCCATTTACGGCTCCTAAACGACCCTCTCCAAATTTTTTCACATTATTTTCAAATATAATTTTTAAAGCCGAGATTACATTTTCCTGAAAATAAATAAATATGTATTAGTCTGGGATTTTTAAAATATTTTAAACTAGAAGGAAAATTTCGTTAGTAAGCAAGAAATAAAAGAAAATCCAATTTTTTATTGTAAAACTTAAAGCTTTTTTTTATTTTTTATTATATATAGATTAGAAAATAAAAATTAATTTTCTTTTATTTCTATTCTAATAAAAAATCTCCCGAACAATTTTTTAATATTTAATTATATTTGAAAAGCACAGGGTCTGGGAATACTCTAAATTATTTATTGCACAAGAGGAACAAATAGTTACCCTTACAATAGGAACAAAACCCTTATAATAGGAACAAATAATTGTCAGTTTGAAGTGGAAGACTTTTTTTTATCTCTTAAGCCTTCGAGACAATGTTGGCTCAGCAGACCGTAATCGAGTTATCTCTATACTTTTTCCCGAAGGGTGAAGACTGATGAACAATAAAATTAATGCGAAACGTCTGGATTTCTTGTTTAATTAACCGTGGGTTTAGTTTATTCTTTATGCTTCTCCTTTCTTTCCCTTATAAAAATTACAATTATGCAAAGAAATGTAATCTATAGTTTAATGATATTAATATACCTTTGGGAAAACTTCATGTTGAAACCCACACATTCGTAAATACCAGTGACCACACAGCTGATCCGACATAATAGAAGAAGCCTCTCTCCCAGATGAACTATCGTAGTTATAATATTTACCTAAAATAAGAGAAAGTATATATATATATATATATAAGTGTGAAACCATTCAAGTCGAAAATTATGTAAAGTTGTGATCAGGGCCACAGACAGGGGGGCAGGAAGGGGGGCTATATCCCTTCGGAGGGCCCGGGCCCATTGCGCTCCCACCTTAAAATTCTGATAAAAAATAATTTTCATGGTTAAAATTTCAATTAAAAAAAATCATTTTCTTGAAATTTTTTTTCCTCAGGGGGCCCGGGCCCCTTGGGTTTGGTTCCGTTCATTCATTTTGTTTTTTGCTTTAGAAAAGTTTTTAGTTTTTTTTTATTTTCTTTAAGGCAGAGAAAATATGAGTGAAATAAAATTGAACTTAAATTTGTAAGAAAATGTATTTGGCTGATGAATCGTGTGAGTAAATGCGATGTTTTGGAGAATGTGAGTTTTTGCTGGTATGGTAGAGGGTCTGGTGCTTGTGGAAGCTTACCGAGGTCTTGAATAGACTGGGGGATGTCCTGGATTCGATTTTCCGTTTAACTGTGATTTATTTGTAAAAATTACTACGTTTCGGCCACTCATTCTGTGTCCTTCTTCACTTCATTTGAGATTGTCACAGATCTAACAGCCTTTATAAACTTAGTTGAATTGTATCTGAAGAAGACCACAGAATGAGTGGCCGAAACGTTGTAATTTTTACAAATAAACCACAGTTAAAACGAAAATCTAATTCTTTTACTGTGAAAGCCTAAACTCCAAAAAAAGGTCCTGGATTCGTTTCTCGGGGACCAGGAGACTGTTGTTTTGTACATCAGCAAAATTAATACACTCACAAAATATGTTTATGAATTATTTACCATTATTAGGATTAGGAAGATATATGGCACCCAGCAAGTGATAAAGAAACTCTATTTGATTATCGTCGACGTTTCGGGATCATGTCGATCTCATCTTCAGGACCTACGGTCATCAAAACATTTTTATTTGGTGTTAATTCGGCAAAATACAAAAAAACTTTACAAGTATTTTTTTTTTTATATATAAAAAACAAAACACTTACAATAAACTGATCTTGCTGCTTAGATAGATGCAATTTTGGTTCATACAAATCTAAGCAACAACAACAGTTTATTGTAAGTGTTTTGTTTTTTATATATATAAAAAAAATACTTGTAAAGATTTTTTGTATTTTGCCGAATTAACACCAAATAAAAATGTTTTGATGACCGTAGGTCCTGAAGATGAGATCGACGTGAACCCGAAACATCGACGATAATCAAATAGAGTTCCTTTATCACTTGCTGGCTGCCATACATCTTCCTAATCCTAATAATTATCACTCAGACATCGAAATTCTTCTACTTAAATTATTTACCATTCCATAATTTCTTGTGAAAAGATTCTTTCGCTTTTTCTAAAAGTTTCTGGTAGTCTTGGACAACAGTCTCAGGTTCTTTGAGAGCTTCTGCCATTCGGACAGCACATCCAAGAGCAGCTAACCAAAGTCCTCCACAATAAGACGAAGCCCCTTGCACTACCCATGAGTCATAAGTTTGATCCGGCGACCCGCTATTCTCAATCAATCCATCGTTATCTTCATCAAAACTACGGGTTCTCTCAAGCACCTGCAGAAAAAATAATAAAAAAACAAATTAATTAAAAGAAAATTCAACTTCAAGCATGCACCCGTAATTTTATTTTGCATTCATAACTCGATTCTATAAATATCAATAAATAATAAAAACAATGGAGCGAATCGATTTAAATTATAATAAGGCTTTGTGTAAATATTAATCTTTTGAAGGATTTAAAAATTTTTTTCGGGCATGGATGATCAATGTTTTGGTATTTTTTCGGAATTAATAAAAAGTTCATACCTTTTTACAAACTGGCCACATCTTATTTAAATGATCTTTGTCTTTATGTAAATAATAATCACGATAAACCTAAAAAGAAATAAACATATTAGAATTTCTTGTTTTGGCTATATCAAAATAATACAGTATCAATATTTTTTTCTATAAACGTCTTGGGCCAGGGGTGTCAAACTCAAAAGCTAACTTGGGCCAAATAATGCTTAACTTTAGGTGGGCCGGAAAAAAAAAGTTTATAAATAAAGTATATTATTTAAGAGGAATCGGACCAGTAGGTTCAATTAAAGTCAAAAAGTTTTCTAAAACAAAACTTTATTTGACCCCAGACAATGTTTCGTCCACTTGCTGTAGGACTTCTTCAGTGGTTGGAGTCATAGAGAGCCATATAGTATAAAATTATCAAACAGTAGGGCCTTAACAACATATACATAGACTTTACTTTTCTAACTTCTTACTAAAACTAAAAGAATTTTTTATAAAATTTGTTGTATCAATTCATACCTCGTAAAGCATGAGAGACGCGAGTGCGAAGGTGACTCCTGTCCAGGCTTCTTCGCTAAAAGAATTTAGTCTTAGTAAGAAGTTAGAAAAGTAAAGTCTATGTATATGTTGTTAAAGCCCTACTGATTGATAATTTTATACTATATGGCTCTCTATGACTCCAACCACTGAAGAAGTCCTACAGCAAGTGGACGAAACATTGTCTGGGGTCAAATAAAGTTTTCTTTTAGAAAACTTTTTGACTTTAATTGAACCTACTGGTCCGAATCCTCTTGGAAATTGTATAGAAGGTTCCTGAGCTTCATCAAATTTAAAGTATATTATAATTTTATATATATTTTCTTTGGCTGGAGATTGTGTATATTATTGAGCTGGGTAGGTAGCCAGGATTAAAAATAAAACAATTTTATTTCAATCTGCTTGTCGGCATTTCGGGTGCCAATCGCCCCCTTCCTCAGGACTGCTGCTTGGTGACCATGGATTTGAGCTATATGCCGGAAAGATTGCATTTCGCTGTACGATATGGTTGAAGCTGATTGAAGATATATTTTCTTTGGCTGGAGATTGTATATATTATTGATGCTGGGTAGGCAGCCAGAATTGAAATAAAATTGTTTTATTTTAAAATTTTTTTCAGGTAAAATTTTAAATTTTTTTGTGTATTTTCTAAAATTACTAATTCAATAATTATCAGATAATTTTTATTTTTATAAGGTGTAATAGGAAATTTTTCTTACTTGAAGAACAAATTTTGTATTGAGATCTCTCCAATCAGCCACGTCATGAATAGGATAGGCATTAATTGCTTCAAATGGAGACTCTTCAGGATCACCTACAAAAAAAAAGGATTAAATCCAAGTGTTTAAGGAAGACGAAAGTGGAATCTAGGGTCTAAATAAACCTCCCTTTCGAGTTGAAAATTTAAAATAGTAAAAAAAAAAGGTAAATTTGTAAACAATTTTTAAAATATAACATAATATATTTTTACCTAAATCATGGGGTACCGTGCCTGGTTTTTTTCTAGCTTCTCTACCGCCTCCATACATCACCCATCTCCTTTCTGGGATATCAACGCCTACTGCGTGAGCAACTTCCCTCTGGAGCGATTGCTGTAATCGTGGCCACAGTTGACTAAGAGCTGATGAAGCATAAAAATGGACATCGTAGGTATTATACATACGATATTCATGTCCTTCTAAATAAGCAAAACGACCGAATTCTTGAGATTCGTCTTCTCCCTAAAAAAAAATTGATAAAATAAAGATTAAAAATTAGAAATAAGACAATTTAATGATTAACAATCATGTCTGCTGGTTTTGACATTTATTTATACCATTATTATATTATATATAATATTTAAATTATATATTATATTTAAACAATTTTAGATATTTTTTTATTAAATCACCGGGATGCTCACACTCGTTTTGAAAAGGAAAAAAAACAGAACTTTGCCCCCCCCCCCCCCTCCTCCTGGACCCCAGCCAGGTGGCTCGGGCTTGCCTGCGGCAGACCCTCGTCTTTTTTTAATTATGAAAAGAAAATTATTATTACTATTCCAAACTAGTGCCTGCTTGAAGATTTGTTTATATTCATAGAATACAAAGAATATATAAAATATTTCTCTATACATTTCTTATGGGAGAAATCGTAACTTTAGTAATTAATAACTCAAAAAGTTATACGAATTTTTCCTGGACTCTCCATAACGGCCTCTATAAGACTGGAAAATTTTGTTTCAAAATTCCAACGGGAAGTTGGTCAAACAGAGCGTGACAAACAGACAGAGGGACAGGGCTATTAAATATTTATAAGGTTTTTCTTGCATGGACAGCATTTTTATAGAAAGGTTAGGCTGCTTAAGTGTGAAGTTAGCTGTGAAAAAATACAATCAAGTCCTTTGTTGGGAAAAAACGAAATTACTTTCCGAACAACCCAATAATAAAATAAAAAATCTGGTGTGACTGGCGCACAGCACACAACTTTCTCTTACCTTCGGTAATCGAAAGTTGTGTACTGTGCTTGTCACACCAGATTTTTTGTGTCGACATGTATTTAGTTTCCGACAGTAGGGTACATTCGATTTTCAAGATGTAAAATTTATAAGTATGGCAAAATATTTATATTTTGTTACCATGGCAACCATTTCTCCTATCTTTTCTATGGAGTACAAGAGTAAAGTGGTCTTCAGAAGATTTCAATCACAAAATGAGAATATACATTTTAAAGAGAATCTAAAAAATAATTGATTTTTGAATTTAAAAAAAAATCGTTGGAGCAAATTTAGAGAAAATCGAAAAAAACTGAAAAAGTGCATCAGTAAAGTACTAGTACTCTTTGGTCGATTTTGTTCAAAAGCTTCGTGTCAGGTCCCATGGGGGTGCCTAACTTAAATATAAAATTTCAACCTCCTAGCTCAATTCGTTCTTGAGATATTTTGTTCACAGACAGACACACAGACAGACAGACAGACCATGTCGCGAAAACCACTTTTTTGGATTCAGGGGACCTCAAAACGTGAAGATCCATCAAAATCTCGACATCGAATTTTTGACATGAATCCAATACTTTCTCTCTCTATATATATTAACATATATATAGAGGTAAGAGAAAGTAAAAATTCTAAATTTTTATTAAATCATCGGGATACTCTTACTCTTTTCAAAAAAAAAAAAAAAAAAAAAAAAAAAAAAACAGAGCTCTAAAAGTTATATAAATACAAATAGATTATTAAAAGAAATATTTCAATGTATAATATTGTTTTTTTTTGGCAAATGAAATAATTTTAGTAAAATTTACCTGAAGCCATATTGAGCCACCATCAGCGATATAGTAGAGTTCGTTAAAAATAGCGCCTTTGAACCATTTGGGTAAATGCTTATCATTTAGAACTTTCGATTGCCAAGTTGCTATTTCTTTATCCCATTGAAGGTAATTATTTAAAGCATATGTTATCAGCTCTCTAGGACCTAAAAAATTTGAAAGCATATTAATTCTAGAGCATCTTGCTGTCATTGGTGAAGTGAGGTTTATAAAAAATACAAACAGAATTTGTTATTTAATTTTACGACTAGGTCTATTTATATACATTCTATAAAGTGCTGGATTCCCACTTTCTTGGAGTTCGAGTTAAATTTACTATATCATCATTTGCACAAATGCCGCACATACCCACCCAATTTTTTTCAGCATTATATCACCAATATAGATTATTTGGACTTTCAAAAAAAGGGCTCAATAATCCAGAGCTTAGGGCATCATCAAGTCTAAAGCCGGCCCTGTATATATATGTTTTAGGCCTATTTATTGTTTGTAAAAAGAGAAGAATTGATCCTACTTGAATTTTCTTTCATTCCTTTTCATTCTCCGTCCGACTGTCAGTTTCTTCATTCAAGTATAATTTTACATGTATTATTGAGACTACCAGTCAGAATCAAGTTCTTTTTAGCTCATTCGACTGTGAGAAGCCACTAATTTTTCTTTTTAACTAAACTAACTTAGTTCCCTGCCACTAAGTAAAATGAAAAACAAAAAGAAATCGGCCATCAGTCCTTCAGTCTTGCCCACGTTCAGTCAAATGCCATTTCGCTCAAATACTGACAGTCTGACTGATCGTGTAAGGGGCCCCTTAAAGGATATTTTGGCAAGCATATTATGCAGTCAGATTTTCTTGCAAATGCTCAATCCTTTGATCATATTTATAACAGAGATTGTTCAAATTTTTCGAACATCTATCAGATATTGTGTTTCACATTTAATGGTTATTTAACAAAGCTGTGTGTGTTTATTGTTGGCGAGGCCAAACGTCCCATGGCCCCTGGGAATCGAACCCAGGAGACCTGGGACGTTTGGTCTCGCCAACAATAAACACTCACAGCTTTGTTAAATGTATCTATGACTTATACCCATATTCATAGTCATTGCTTGAGGAACAAGGAATCCTTATGCGTATATATAAATGTATAGATATAAGGATTCCTTCTTCCTCAAGGAACGACTATGAATACGAGTATTAGTTAAGTATATTGAATACTAATATCTTATTCAAATATATAGATCGCGAAAAATATTTAATGATTATGTTTATAATTTATATTGAATTAAAAATATGATCTCTTTTTCAGAAAAATTTTCATTTTTCATGTAATTTAAATGTTACCTTTTAACGGGAAATCTCTATCATAAAAAATAAGGCATCTTACAAAGGAAGCTAAAGCAATAATAAATCCTTCTTAGCATATGGCTTGAAATTAATTTTGGAGTTTAGGCTTTCACAGTTGTTATCATTAATAAAAGAATTTGATTTTCGGTTTAACTGTGGTTTATTTGTAAAATTTACGTTTCGGCCACTCATTCTGTGGTCTTCTTCAGGTAGAAGGGGTATAGAATGAGTGGCCGAAACTTTGTATGAATAAACCACAGTTAAACCGAAAATTAAATTTTTTTGGCTTGAAATTAATTAAAAAAATAATATATAGTTTATTGATCGATAAATACCTGGCCAAAATTTAGAATAATACCTCCGGTATTCTACAGTAGAATCTGGAAAATGGACAATTGGTTGGTCCCACGCTAGACAAAATTCGAGTGTTGAGTTGGCCCCAGATTTTAAATTAGTCCGTACATTGATTGCTGCGCCAAGTGACTTGTTTCTTGGCCTTTTTTCTGTTTTCTGAGGTCCTTTTTGAAAGTATCCCTCCTAAATGAATTTATTTTTGTATTATTAGATTATTAATTAAAAATTGTTTTTTGTTAATAAACTCACATTACTTAAATTGGTCCATAATTCAGAGCCATCCCCACATGGATCAAATTCAATCAGTCTTGAAACAGTTGCGTTAGGCTAAAAAATAAAAATTACTTATTATATGTCAACAATAAACTTATGATTAAGTGTAGTATCAATAATTTTTTTGAAGAAAGTTTATTTTCATACTGAATAAATGAATTTTATATGAATTACAATCTTTTAGAAAGAAAATAAAAGTTCTGAGCACATAGAAAACTTACTTTTTGTTTGGCGGCAAGAATATAACTATAATCAATAGAATCAATATCATGATGAATAGCAAGGCCATGGATACCATCCTCTTGGGTATCTGAGATCAAATCACTCCATGCACCTCCTTTAAAATCTGATTTTGTTCCGTTTCCATTTTGAAATGTCAACGTGATGCTTACATGTCGGATTTCTGAAGAAACATTCTCTACTTTCCAAACGAAAACAGCTCCAGGGAATGAAGAATCCTAGAAAATAGGTAATAAAATATATATAGGGTGGATCACGGGAATAGAGACAAAAACAGATAGACATAAGTCAAAATACTTTAGACTTACAACCATTTTATTTACATTTTCTGGTTGGTGAAATAAGTGCCATTTCATGTTCTAAAAACTACATCGGGCATGTGATGCCCGTTTTATAAGTAGCACGAAGCAAGTCTCCACATACTCGGGGCTTATTGCAGTAAGTGCGGGGTGTTGTTTCATAATGTTGCCCGTGATTCGAAAAGAATTGACCCACCTCATTATGGTTTTTCGATTGGGAACAGCACCGCGACGATCAATGTTAAATCGACGTCTGAATTCACGCTGGGCTGCTTCTATTTTTCATTGTTTTTAACAAATTCGTCGTATATAAACACAAGATGAACAACATTTCAGCCCTCTATGGTGGTTACAAAATGGCATTATCTGAGAGTTAGAATGATCTTCCCAGACCTCCCTACTCCTATCCCTCCATCTACAGCCCCCGTCTACTTTTGTCCCGATTCCCATGACCCACGTAATGTGTCTGATACCTGCCGAGTTTGGAGAAAGAATTATTAATTAATAATTTTAAAATGTGCTGATGTCAATTGTGATATATATATATATATATATATTCTATGTGTATGTCTATAGTAATAGACCAAGGTATATTGAAGAAAGTGGGCAGAGTTATTGAGTCTCCGGATCGCTATAGAAACGGGAACTACTTGTTATTAAAAATAATCGGGAACTGATCTTAGATCTATCAATAGAGCAAGTATGAGCCCTCAGTGACGTTCTCGTTGTGAATGAGTTATATGGATAATGCAGAAGAGTCGATGGTTTTAAATATTAACAATAAAATGCACGTAGGTGATTATCCAAAAAATTCGCTAGGAGACATAGTCCCTTGGTCCTAAATTATATACCGCCTGAGAAACATAGTGGTGAATGTCCGAAAATTCAATTTTTGAGTTAAGCCTACGAATCGTAGTTAAAACGTGCCAAACTTGCGAAAATAAATTTCCATTCTTTGCTATTGATTCTGGTCTGTTCATTTGCTGCCCGGCTATTTAAATGTATAAGTTCATAAAACTTTCAAAGGCATTTTCTCGAATTGTTGAATTTCGGACTTTCGTCACTAACAAGTTCTCAGCAGGCGATATGTACCGTAAATAGATGTCGAGAGAACAACTATGCCTTCTCAATCATGTAAAAATGCAAAAATAAAAAAGACCACATATGTTATAGCCTCTAATGCAGCGTTTTCCAAACTGTGAGGCGTGCCTCCCTATGGGAGGCGCGATTATTGGCCAGAGCGAGCAATTTTTCAAATGATTAGCTAGTGTTATAAATAAAATAATAAATAGGAAAAAATATATATATTTTTTTATACAAATTTATATTTTTTAGCATTAAAAATTTGTGTTTTTGTATAAAATGGGGGGGGGGGGGGGGGAGGCGTCATACGATTGAATATTTTTAAGTTAGGCGTTGTAACATGGTTTGGAAACCACTGCTATAATGGATCCAGGGCACCATAGACTCTTCGACATATTTGGGTAACTTGATCATTTCATGTGAGGATTCTACTAATGTCAATTTCCAGAGCCCTAAGGCGTTGCCACTTCATTTACTCTTACCTTATAATTATGAGGTATAACTGGAGAGATTTGTCTACAAATGAGTTTCACTCCCGCTTTTTCAGTAAAATCATATTCCGTCCAAGCACGTGGATAAAGAGCGGTATATTTTGCACATTTTGCATCCATTTCCCATTTCCAGCTCCTACAATTGAATAAAATTATTAAGTAAAAAAAAAAAAAAATCTAAACAGTTAGGCGCCGTTCACACTGGGGCGATATTATCGCTAGCGATTGTTGCTAACGATATGTCGGAGCGACATATCGCAAGGGGGGTTCACACTAGCGCGACAGTCGTATGCGATAAATAGGTGGTGAGAGGCTTGTTCTCTGTTTTCAGACATTGATCAAGGGCAATGTGATTGTAATAATAATACCAAAAATGTAAAAAAAAGTTTCTAATTAAAAGAAATAAAATGAAAAATAAAGATTAAAATATTATAGGCCTATTTCTTTAATTTGAAGGAGGTATATAGCTGAGTGTTGATAATCAAATAGGTAGAAAGAATGAGCAAAGCAGCTAGTTTATATTTCAATTTATTAATAAACCAGGGCCGACGTTTCGGTCACATATGGGACCATCTTCAGTTAATGTCTGAAAATATATATAATCCTCGACAAGTTATATTGGGCATACGCAATTGCACGTAGCTCAATCATGATAATGCCTCAAATTCTACTATTATTATTATTAGTGAAGTCTCTGTCCATGGTATGATAAGAATAAAATTTGAGGCTTTATCATGATTGTGCTACGTGGAATTGTGTATGCCCAATATAACTTAGCGAGGATTATATATTTTCAGACATTAACCTGGCCCTGAAGATGGTCCCATATGTGAATTTATTAATAAATTGAAATATAAACTAGCTACTTTGCTCATTCTTTCTACCTATTTGATTATTTCTTCAATATTTATGGAAAGAAGAATAAATTTATTTATAAAAATCTTTATTTATTACACATCAATTTATTTAAAAAAATTTGAATTTTTACTCTCAAAATGAGAATATTGTTTTTAACTTAGCTAAAGTTAGTAGTTTTTTAAGTTTAAAATATTTTTTATAATCTGAAAATAAGATTAAGGTAATATCATAAAATATTCAAAATTTAAATGTCAAAAAAATTTTATATAAAATAATTAATTACCTTATGAGTATAAGATTTCATTTATTTTTATTTTTTTTTTTAAGTTTTTAACTCCTTTTTAAGAAAATTGGCCGAGAATAAAGCTATCTAATATTTATATTTATTTTATTTATGAAATCTCCCTTAGTTGACATGTGTTTTCTCTTGGCTGCCATGTTTTAATTTAATTTTATCGCGGCGATAGTCGCCCCGGGCGATAGCAAGCAGCAGCGATGCCGATATCTCGCGTGTTGCTGGGAGATATATCGCGTGAACCCTTTTTTATCGCCCCCATTCAAATTCCATTGAATCAGCTGGTGCAGGTCGCTCGCGACTATCGCTAGCAACAATCGGTAGCGATAATATCGCCCCAGTGTGAACGGCCCCTTATAATTCAAAATACCTTAAGTGTCTTTTTGAGGGCGGTTGCGAAGGATTAAGTACTTGTTGAAAGATGAGATTATTTTGTTCACCATGAACAGTTAGAATAAATTGATTGGCTACTACGATATTATACTCATACATTCCCGGACGCATTTGAAACCTAAAAGTGTTAATTTTAATAAGTTATTTTATAAAGAATTTTGGGTTGAAGTCTTCTTAACTTCTTTAATGATAAAATGAATAGACATGACCTGCAAAACTCTCCTCGATATCCTCTTCCAATTGAACCCGCACCAATTCCACCCATTGGGCATCCATAGATTTGTTTGCCATGTTGCATAGTAATATAATCCATAACAGGTCTTTTTCCACTCCACATTTTACATAAACTAAACCAAAAATACCTGAAAAAATACAATAATTAGAATATTATTAATATATTAATCTATATACATAAATAAAAATGAAATGAAAAAATGGGTGTGTGTGTGTATATATATATATATATACACTCAACAGCAAAAAAAAACCGGCCACTCGATATTACTCTCTTGCGCCGGAACCTTCGAGAATAAGTGCCAGTTTCTATATCTTTCAACAGTATCTTGTGTACATTTACATCGAATGCTTCGACAATTTTCAATATCCAATATCATTTTACTGGTTAAAAATTAAGTATAGACAAAAATGTTTTTAATTGGAATTATTGAAAAGTAAAAAAATTTAGTTCATTTAAAATATGTGCGCTTTCAATGTCGAAAATGATAAATGATCTATTTCGCTGTTTTTGATTTTTTTTTTTTCATTTGGACAAAAAATTACCTATTATAAGTTAATAAAAAGTATTAAAATTGTAAATTATATAATTTATTAATAAATATAACATAGGTTGTGCTAATTTAATTTGAAATTTATTTTTTTTCGATTTATCAGAAGAATAGAGTGGTCGGATTTTTTTGCTGTTGAGTGTATATACTGTATATATATATATATATATATATATAAATACACTCAACAACAAATATATATATATATATATACATTTGCTAACTTTAAGATTTATTGCCAGTTCTCCAGAAATACGACTCGGACCCTTTTGGCAATATCACAAATAGGGCCTGCTATCCCCGGTTTAGTTTTCTCTAAATTCCTTTGGTCTAGGAGAAGGAACGGATTTGGAAGACAGTGCATTCCTAAATCTTGTTCCCTCCAGAACTCACACATATATTTTTGGACAGACATTGTTCAATAGAAATTGTAAGTCGTTTTCCCTCTAATCATGATCGTAGTTATGTGTTATTATTATGTTCTTCGCTTTATAAGGCGAAAAGAACAAGATTAGTATAGTAAGTTGAGAAAACTGCTGTCAGGTCAACAAATTAGAGACCAGATATTAAAATTAGATTGAAGTAGTTATTTAATTGACATCTTTAAAGAAAATGACCCAATTTATTTATAATTTCAATAATAAAAAAATTATGAAAACGTTAAAGTTTTAGTTGGTAACCTTAAATATTTTTTAAATAAATATTTCACCTGAGAGCAAGTCCTATAAGAGGTAAGATTTGTTTTAATTTGGGCCAAAATTTTTGTTCTCTTCTCTCCTTAGGCTTATGGGTGAGAGGGATTTTCCAGCCATAATTAGGCACCGAAATGTAATCATTTGACGTCTCTGCTTCCATGATTGTAGCTGAAAAAAAAGAAAATGATTGATATCTTATCAAAAATGATAAGACAAATTAATTATTAATCCTTACAGTGAATGGATCAATTCACTCAGAAAATAAAATCTAGCCGGTCTGAATTGCTGACATTTGTCACTGTCAAATGACCTGTCAAGTGCATGCAAGGACAAAGTGCTGACACTTTCCAAATAAAATTATCAAAATTTGTAAATATATATATATTTAAATAATAGGTTTTGATGAATCTTCATTTTAAAAAATATTTTATATTTTTTAACTTTTTTAAAATTATAGAAAGAATTATTTTTCAAAGGTTTCCAACATTTTCTTTAGATAAAGCGCCAAATTGGTGTAATGATTATAATGAGGAATATTTTCCTGCCAGGGACTGGCAACTTACATTGTTAGCAGAGTATGGGCAGACAATAATTCAAATTCCTTCCTAGTCCAGGCCTCAGTCCATTTCATAGATAATCCATTTTCCAGTTCCTTTCACGAATCAAGTGTCAGCTTATGGGATAGCCCTTTGCTTATATTCTCTCGGATGTATCACAAACCCAGATGGTGAGAAGACGCTAATTCTTTCTGGACCTATGATTTGAAATATCATAGAAGGGGTAGTTTAATAGTCACAAAAAAATTTGATACAATTTCTTTAGTCATTAGTAGTCTAAAAATTCCATTATTAAAGTAGCTATATGAATGTAAGATAAATTTATCTCATATCTCTATAAACCATGTATAGAATTAGATGAAATTTATTTTATTGTATTGAGGTATTTACAGAACAAGTTTAAAATTATTTACCTGTATCCTTAAACATTTGAAATTCATTATCATTAAATGTTTTTTGTAATTAAAATCATTTATTTTTTTCACTTTAATATTGAAAGCTACAAACTCCGTTTTAACCATTTTAACGTTGATCTGAAAGTTGTTATATTCTTTGCAGACGCCTAGTTTGAAATTTTTATTATACTCTTTTTTTTTTTTAGTTTTCTTTGAATAAAATTTATAATTTTAATTTCATTTCATTTTTAATCTATGTTGTTAATTGAATCATGATTAAAAAATTTATAAAATTTTCTACGCGTTCTATTCATATTTTTTTAAATTTTTATTTCAAGTTTGGAAGGGGGTGGGGGGCCAGCTCCCCTCCCTTCCCCCTGGATACGCCCGTGTATATATACATCTTTTACTAAATCAAATTCATTTTTTTTTTATGTTTCTACTGTTTTTTAATCACAAATTGATTAATTTTTTTTAGATTTCTTTGTATTTTTATAAAAAAAAAATATTTTTATATCTAATTGTTGCTAACTTCATATGCTTACTATCTAAGATGACATTTCTAATTTCATTTTGCTTTTTGACACTTTCTTCTTGAAACTGTTTTTAAAAATATGTAAATCATATTTAACGAAATTAAATATATAATTCTAATTATGTTTCTATAAATTTATCACATTAAATTTTAAAATTAATATTTTCAGATTGAATTTCATTGTCATTTTCTAAATATTTCAATAAAATGGGCTCTTGTTGTTTCAAAGCAACATCCACTGATTTAATCACACCTGATCAGGTAATTAGAATTATTTTGATTATAAAATTTAGTTAATGGAAATAATGAGAATTAAATTTCTATAGGAGACTAGGAGGAGACAACTAATGGAAGCAGCTGAACGTCGAATGAGAGAAAATGAAAGCCGAGGAATCAGAGATGTGGATAAAGTAAAAAGACAACAGGAAAGAGCAAGACAATTAGAGGAACAAGAAAGGGCCTATCAAACACAAGGCGGAGGAGGAGGGCTTAAGGTTGTTATTCTAATAAATCATAAAATAATTTTATAGATTTGCTGAGAGCCCTCTTAGTCTTACAAGAAAATTGAAATATTAGTTGATTCATAGTTAAATAATAACCCTTGTATTGGAGATATATTCAGGTCAAATTTATTTCCACTATAAAGGCATAGCTGACGTTTTGGGAGTCGTTTAGAGGGGTTTACCCTCTCTTCTTCAGGACTAATATGGTGTTAATAAATTAACCCCCCCCCCCTCCCCGCTGGTTTTGTATTTTTACTTTCTCTTATTTATGTATATATGTAATATATATACATTCACACCAGATTTTTTGCGAATGAAATCAACATTCCAAAACCATTTACAAACGAGTTCTCTAGATAACTTCTACGATTCCGCATACGAATTTGGACTGGTGATTTCGTTCAAAAATGACAAAACCAAAGGGATAGTTAATTTATTTTCGCCAAAGGGAGGCATTTAGCCTCTCGAAACGTCGACGTTATAGTGGAAATAAATTTGGCTATAGTGGAAATTTATTTTTTCGACAGCCATCATGACAATGCGTGATGCCTCTCAAAATATCTGCAAAATAAAATGATTTTAGAGTGGCCCATCAAGGTTGCGTATTATTCTCCGCATATTCCTTATATATTTCGTCCAGCGATAATTTTTCAAAGTAACATTAAAAAATCTGGTGTGTTGGTCGCACAGCACACAACTTTTCAGACTTCAGTAATTGAAAGTTGTGTAGTGTGCTTGCCATACCAGTTTTTTTTTTTGGGTCGACATATATTTAGTTTCTGCCAATTCACAATTGTCAATTTTAATTGAAGGGTACGATTGATGTATTCAACCATTCCATCAATTCTTACTAGTTCTGTAAAATTGCTGTGTGTAGTATCGCGCTATTGGAAGTTTATTTCATTTTATAAATTAAAATTATCATTGCTGTTTGGCTAGCAATTGACGAAACGATTGTCAATTGCTAGTTACACCATCAATCGCTGCCATCAATGTACTTCAATCAAAATTTCTATCAGTCGCCCGTCAATCAATTGTCTCCAAGACGGTCAATAAGTCGCATCATTGACAATTGCAATTTTATTGATCGTCTCCGGGGGCCTTTAGATATTATTCTTATTCATTATTAATTTTTATTTTCTTTTTTATTTTTCAGTGGCAAGTCAATTAAACAATCGATTTCTAATCAATATTTTTTCTAAAGAATATTTTCTGAAGAACCTTATGTCTTGTATATGTGATATATTTTAGAGCTATATTATGTTAATTCTGAAGAATATTTATATACAAAATGGTATTCATTTCAAATTGATTTCAAAGCACATTATTTTATATATATATATATGTATTAATATATTGTATGTTACTTAATTGATCATATTAAATGTCTCTATATATTATAAGTTTTCTCCTAATTATCATTCCTTTACATTTTTGTTTATATATTATTTTTCTATTAAGTCAATCAACCAGCTTTGCTGGTGTTGACATAAAATAAAATCATTCATAAAATAACTAAATAAAACTATATAACCCTCTTTAATTTTCTCGGGTTCGGAGTTAAAATATTTCCAAGGCCTGCAACTAATAAATAAAATCTAGTGTGATTGGTCGCACAGAATTTACTTTAGTTTCCGACAGTACGGTAGGCCTATATTCGATTTTCAAGATGTAAAATTTATCTGTGAAAAAATTTATATTTTGTTACCAGGCAACCATTTCTCCTATCTTTCCTATGGAGTACAAGATTAAAGTGGTCTTCAGAAGATTTCAATGACAAAATGAGAAGATACATTTTAAAGAGAATAAAAAAAAATCTTTGGAGCGATTTAGAGAAAATCGAAAAAAAACTGAAAAAGTGCATCAGTAAAGTACTAGTACTCTTTGGCCGATTTTGATTAAAATAAACGCTCCAATTATTCTTGAAATAAGAACGATAATTATAAAAATGCCCCTTTTCAAAAAGTAAAGTGAGATTATAGAATAATTTCTTTAAAAAAACAGAGAATCCAAACAGGTTCAGACTCGAAAGAGATAAGAGAAGTAAAGACAAATATGTAAAAATATAATTATTAATTAATTTGATATTTAAAGAATTCGACTGGTGTTTGACCCACCAACAAATAGGCCTAAACACACATTTGTTAAATGTGTGCGCTTGGTATATGATGATTTGATACAAGAATAAAAAATAAAATATTTTCAACTCATGTCGTTACAAAAAATCTGTTGTGATAACTACAGTGCCAAACTTTCAAATACGGAAGGTACAAAAAAGTTTTTGGCCGTGCGACTAGTCACACCAGATTTTTCTGTTTCATTTAATATTTTAATTGCTGTGTGTATGTGTCTGATGTGATTTCTTTCAATGATAATATGAAATTAAGTAATAAAATAAAATTTGTAAATTGTATTAAATAATGAAAAAATTGGTGCAAGCCTGATATAAGAGAGCAGTGTGCTAATAATCACACCACAATTTACTTGTAGGGATTATAAAGAAATATTCGCTATCAATATCGAAATTACCCCCGGGGCTTGGAGTAGTTGGTAGCGTGCCTACCTTCTATACCCAACGTTGCGGGTTCGGACCCCAGGCAGTCCGATGATTTTATTTAAGGCATTTGGATACCAAATGGCTTAAATAAGAATGCCTGGACCAAGGGCGTCCGCAGGATTTTTTGCAGGGGGGCAAGGATTTTTTTGCAGGGGGGGGGCAAGTCACTTCCAGATAAGTTAAAAAAAACGTATTTTGATATTAATAATGTTATACATCTCTTAGTATTTAAAGCTTTCTCACCGCGGCAAGGTGGATGTATACTGTGAAAGGTTTTTTTGTATTTTTTTTTTGTTTTATACATTTTTTTGTATCATTTTAATTTTCCAGGGGGGGGCAAGTGCCTGGTTGCCCCCCTGCGGACGCCCATGGCCTGGACCCCCAGTAGATATATTTAAACATACGAGTATTGTCAAAAGTCTTAAATAGCCTAAGTTGCCGAAAAGACTGTGTGAATTTGAGTGTGATTGAGAAATAAGTGTGAATGTTAAAAAAAAAAAAAATCGAAATTATGAAAAGTATTTTTAATATTCTCTGCTTGATAAAAATATTATTTCAATATTCTTTGGGCCTAAATGTGTGCTTGTTGTAATGTAGCATCATAGGCAACTTTTATATTTAAGTGATTTAATATTGTCTCAGGGTTTGAGAAAGAACAGAAAGGCAAAAATCAGATGAAAAAATCACTCAAGATTTCTCGCTCAAATAAGAATTTTCTAGCTCTCAACTACTGATACAAAACTAACTTAAGATTCGCTCTACTTTATATATTTTATGATAAATGAAAAATAAAATAAATAAAATTTGCATCAAATAAATTATTAATTAAAATGGAGCGTAAAAAAAAGAGAACAAGAACGATAATATGCATTCATATAATGTACGAAACAAATATTCAGGAGGCATGGAGCCTAAAGGCGTCATGTAACATGCGAAAATAAATTTAGAATAAGAGAAAGTAAAAAAATGTCTAGAAATTCATGAATTATTTTATCAATTATAAATATTAAATGGTTAATAAGAGTAATTAATAAATAATTAGCAATATTGAAGTAAAATACCTAGTTAAAACCGTCGAGAAACGAAGAGAGCGAGAGAGAGTCGTCTAACCCCAAACATGTCTGGACAGCAAATGAGGTGGCTTGGGTATTTCTTGCACACACTAGCATAGGTTTAACTCTAGACAAAATTCTCCACTCTACTGAGGTGACTAGGCTACGCTGGTGTTGTTTTCTATGCAAGCCTTGTGGCGCCAAAGAATACAACACTTGTGATTGGCTAATTAGTCAGAAGAGGGAGATGGACGATTCTAATCTAAAGGGGAGTCAGGTAGTGAAAAGTGAGATGACTTCTTCTTATGTATTTTAATGAATAGTTAAATAATAAATGAAATAAAAAATATTAAGATTTTTTATCAAATTAATTTCACTTCGTAAAATGTAATTAAATCAATATTTCAGAAATTTTCTCTTTTTTTTAAATTAAAATAAGACTTAATACAAGAAAAATATGGGTTTAAAATAGAGTTTATATTTTCTTTAGTGTGTAAATCGACTGGTCTTGTGGTTCGACATTAATTGAGTTTTAAATTTATTTGTTTTTCACGAAAATTTTTAGTTCATATATCCCGTGATTCGCGGAAAACAATGCAATGACAAATCTGCTTATATTTTATTAAATAAATGAATTCAATTAACAGTAAGCTCTGACTAACGTCCAATTGAGGTTTTTGAAACAAAATTGTTTTTCATTTCAATTATTAAAAATTTTTTACTTTCTCTTACCTAAATGCAATTTTTTTTTTTTTTTTAATTTATTAGGCAAATATGCAAATGTTAATATACATATACATGGGCGTACCCAGGATCAAATCTAGGGGGGGGGGGGGCATGGTCAGATCATGGTCGTCCAGGGGGGCAGATCATGGTCGTCCAGATTGTGACATAGCTATTTTTTATATAGAGGGGTAAAGCCTTCGAATTAAAGGCCTAAAAACCCTCGAGTCCTAACAAAAAGAATCATTCCCCGTCGCCAACCACCAATTTTGTTTCGTTTCATCACTTTATAAACATTTAATTTTTTTTTGTTGCTTCTAGGGGGGGGGGGCAGCTGCCCCCTGCCCCTCGCTGGGTACGCCCATGTACATATACCCGGTAGAGAGAAAAATTAATGCATTCATGCATTAGTTCTCGAAAACGGCTCTAACGATTTTTTTTTTTTCAAATTTTAAATATATTCTATTTTCATCACCAATATGAAATTGCTCTCATTTTTGGAAATTTCGGGTACTAGTACTTTACTGATGTACTTTTTTAGTTTTTATCATTTTTCTCGGAATTCCCTTTACCGATTTCTTTCAAATTTTAAATATTTACTATTCGCGATATAGAAAACAAATTAAGATAGGTCTCTTCTTTGGGAACCCTTGAGTACTAGTACTTTACTGATGTATTTTTTTAGTTTTTTCATTTTTCTCTAAATTAACATTAACGATTTCTTTCAAATTTTAAATATTTCCTATTTGCGGTATACAAAACAAAGTACGATTGATCTCGTCATTGGGAAACCTCGAGTACAAGTACTTTACTGATGTACTTTTTTTTAGATTTTTTCAATTTTCTCAATATTTTCCTTGACGAGTTCTTTCAAATTTTAAAGATGTACTATTTCCCGTAATTACACTAGGTTTTGTCTTTGGGAAACCTCGAGTACTAGTACTTTACTAATGTACTTTTTAAGATTTTTCCACTTTTCTCAAAATCTCTTTACCGATTTCTTTTAAATTTTAAATATTTATTATTTGTGGTATAGAAACCAAACTATGATTGATCTCGTCTTTGGGAAATCAGGGGTACTAGTACCTTTACGGATGTACTTTTTTTTCTCAAAAATTATTTCAAATTTTAAATAACAATACGAAATTAAGCTAGATTTTATCTTTGGGATAACCAAGTATTATTTGCTACTGACCCGCATCATCACGAGGAAAGAGGGATGTTTACTTTCTACTTCTAATTATAATGAGTCGTTAATCATCTTCTTCTTCTGTCCTCGCCATTATTAATCCCGAGGTGCGGGGTCGGCGGACCTTACTCTCCCCCTCCTCTCCTTCCTATCCAATGCTGTTGTCTCCGACAGGCCAAGCTCGGTCATGTCTCTCTTGACCGGATGAAGCCAAGTCATCCTAGGTGCTCCTCTGCGTTGTCGTCCGAGGAGCCCCATATCATACTCCGTCCTCTCCACGCCACTGCTCTCTTGGCGTACGATATGTCCAAACCATGAGTCGTTAATAAATTGTAGAAAAAAAATTTTTTTCTTCGAATTCTGTTTATCAATTAAAAAAAGCCAAGACGATTTGTTTCCTTTCCCTCCTTGATAGAGAGGGTTGGATAAATATCTTCTTTCTTACCTCACAAGGATGAGGTAATGTATAGTACAAGTACAGTACAATCTAGAAGGGAATAAGAAAAGATTAGCAGCAAGGTGAGAAATGCCGATCTTAGCTCTGGTAACTCGTGCTCATTTGTTTTGTTACCTAGTTCTTTTCGTGGTTTGTAGTGTAAATAAAAATATGTTATGGTAGATCTTTTTTTCTACAAGATGGCGGTAATATCTCAATTTCGATCATAATGGCGCTTATGCATAACATCGTCCAAATAAACGCCTTGTCGCATACAGCAATTCATACGCGCAAAGCAAGCGGGTCACGGCTTTCAAGGGGCGGCAGCTGCATCTCGACAAGGAGTCGAACTGAAAAGCTAAATCTGATGTGAGATTATAAAATAATAAACAAAAAAACTTATAAGGGATTATTTTTGTTTCATATTCTAACGGTCAGTGGCCCGTTTCTCGTCTAAAGCTATTAAATTACATTTGGCCCTGGGGGCTTGGTGTAGGGGTTAGCGTGCTAACCTCGTATACCAAAAGTCGCGGGTCCGGACCCCAGACAGTTCGATTATTTTATTTAAGCCATTTGGTATTCAAAATGCCTGGACCCCCAATTGATATATTAAACATACGAGTATCGTTAAAGGTTTTAAATGGCCTGAGTTGCCGAAAAGACAGTGTGAATGTGTGTGTGTGAGTGTGAATTAGAAAAAAGTGTGTTTCTTTGATAAAAAAAAAAAAAAAAAATTACATTTGATATCAATTAGCGGGATTCGAACCCCTGACGCCTAGCACATGAGGAACCTAGACGACAAAATTATTTAAATAATTAATAACCATTTTTTTAATTGCTTTAGATGGAAACCAGAGACCCTTTAATTATAAAACAAGAATTAGACAGGAATTAAAATAAAAATATTTTTCTTTATTAGATCAAATTTCTATATTTTCTTCTTTCTAGAGCATTTTTTTTTTATTAAATTAAGTTTTTATTAAATAGAGGTTTATATTTTTAATATAAAAACATATTTATTTAAATTTGATTATTACGTCAATTCGGTTTCGAATTTCACTCCAATATTATTAAATAAAATAAATAAATGCCGTCATTTGCTCTCTTCTCAGGTTTATTTATCTTGATTTGTTAAAAGCTTTAAGAAATATTTAATTTTAAATGAATTATGGAATTTGCGAGATTATTTTTTCCGAAATCGGCTTTTATCAAAAATGGAATATCAAGAGGATTTTCATATTGGGTAAATATATATTTTTTTTTTATTCTGATTAATATTTTTTAATATAATAGGCTACAACATAAATTAATTTATATATATATATGGCTTGTCGAAAATACCTGAGACCCGGAGGAAAAGAAAAATTAAATATTTTACCTTAATAAAAAAATTTTTAATTTAAATTTTTTTAAAGAAGCATCTGATCGCAATAAGGATTTCTGGGAGCTGCGAGACAAAAAAAAATTATTAAATTTAGGGGAGAGCGGGGCTATGCCGTACACTTAAGGGAGAATAGTTGTAGCTGGAGAGAATTTTGAGTTAAAATTATGAGAAAATAAACAACATGTAATTTAGTTCATTAGCTACCCACTACAAACAAAGAAATTGACATTATGCCACTGATAAGTATTTTTAATTAATTTCAAAAAAAATGTGTCTTTGTACGGATTAGCCCCGGAGGTTGGGGCTATTCCGTACAACGGGAGGGGCTATATCGTACAACTAAGAAAATAACATGAAAGGATAAAAGAAATGAAAAAAAATAAATTAATTAATTAATTTTAAATTTATTTGTTTAAACAAGAATCAGAAACGAATTTATCAGCAGGCTCTGCAGCACTGCAAGCCGAATGGACCCACCCACCCTGCGCACATACAGCACCTGAACCATCATCTTCAAACTTAATTTTTCTTCGGCTACTTGATTTTACAGAACCCCTTGTCTTGAAACTTGTGTTCTTTGGTTTAGAGTTCACTCGAGCTTTACTTTTTACAATCTTCTTCTCGATGTTGGATTTTTTTCTCTCTAACGTTTCTGTACGGTTTAGCCCCAACATGTAGCTTGTGGCGATTTTATGTCCTAACCTCAAAATTCTTAGCCTAACTTGTTATCACTTGGTATCAAAAGATAGCTGAAGAAGAGTAGTTTCTTATGAATTCATATAAACTAGTTTATAAGTAAAAGTTCTCCAGTCACCTCTTATTTTAAACTGGCTCAAAATTAAAAGAAAATTCACCAAAACATGTTTTTTCACAATAATCCGAGGTACACCATGCGCTCGGTGGAACTTTCTCAACATTACAGCTTGCTAGATGGGGTGCTAGGTTGCAGCTCCGATCAGACCTCAATATCTTGAGAAATAGACGAGAAACAGACTGTACGGTTTAGCCTCACTGTACGAAATAGCCCCGCTCTCCCTAAATATAATCCTAATCATTAAGAAATTAAATACTGGTATATAACGTGAAGAAAATTCATATAAATAATATTTATTAATCAGCCGAGAAAGATAAAAACAGAATTATGGAGATTGGCAGATCCAGAGTTCGACTCCCGGCAGTAGAGTATTTACATTAATAAATATTAATTATATAAAATATAATCAAAATTATGATATTTATACAAAGATAGAATTACCTCTTTCCTCATTGTGGTTCAAGTGAGTGTCAGAAATATTTTTATTTTTAAGGTTCACCCGATTAGAAAATACGGTCACACTTTTGAAGTCGAAGGCGATGACCCTGAATCTCAAACTGTTTCGGAATTCCCTATGAAAGGTGTGAAAAAAACACTTCTTGTTGTGGCAGATAAATGTGGCGTTGGTAAATCCACCATAGCAGGTAAATTAAAAATGGAGCCAGTTTAAAATTTGATCCGACATTTATCTATTATATTATAATTTTTAGTTAATTTAGCTCTGGCTATGAAAAATTTATTTCCCACAAAAAGAATTGGACTTTTGGATACCGATCCGGTGGACCCGACTATTCCAACAATGATGCAACTTCTAAATAAACAAATCAAAAGAGATGGTAAATATTAAAATTATAAATTAAAAAAAAAAAATTTATCCCTTGTCCTATGGCTCAGAGGTAGAGTATTGGCTTCTGAAACCAAAGGTCAAAGGTTCGCATCCCGTCCCAGGTGAAAAATTTTATTTCAATTTAATTGGATACCAATCAATTGAAATAAATAGGGACGGGATCTAAATGCCCGATGCCAAAAAAGACCTTAAAACGAAATTTAAAAAAAAAAAATAAAAAATAATTTATTCAAATATTTATGAGACAAACGTGAGAAGCCATTCACCCCCCCCCCTCCTTCCCTCCAAAGAAGAAAAAATTGGAAAAATAAATTCAAATTTTAAAATAATGGGAAAAAATTTAAACAAGTTTAAATTGAATTTAATTGAACAAGAACTTGCAATACGCCCTCGGGCTTGGTGTAGTTGCTAGCGTGCTGGTATTCTATACCAAGGGTCGCGGGTTCGGATCCCAGGCAGTCCGTTGATTTAATTTAAGCGTAATAACGGTTGTCGTAAAAGTCTTATATGGCCTAAGTTGCCAAAAAGACTGTGTGTGAGTGTGAGTGTGAATGGGAAAAAAGTGTGAGTGTTTAAAAAAAAACGCAAAAAAACTTAAGTAGCCCTACCACAAAAGAAAAAAAAATTATTTATAAGTATTATATAATAATGATTGTGATGTGTGTCAATAGAAATGGAAGCTCGTAATATTAATATTTTTCTCTGTGCAAAGGAGGGAGGGAGCCCCCCTGGGCTGCCTTTGGTACGTAC
Source organism: Euborellia annulipes (assembly GCA_023213315.1). Taxonomy (NCBI): domain Eukaryota; kingdom Metazoa; phylum Arthropoda; class Insecta; order Dermaptera; family Anisolabididae; genus Euborellia; species Euborellia annulipes. The sequence continues at coordinate 63,413 of JAKCPI010027243.1, forward strand.
TTATTCCAAACTTCTTATTCCAAAATTTTTCTAATATTTTCAGGTGGGTTCACTTATCCATTTGAAAGTTTCGGAATTCATTGGTAAGTATTATTATATTTTTTAGTATTATTTTTCGAGGTATATAAAATTAAAAAAAAATTTCATCTCTCGTGACGGGATAGGTGATTCCTACAGAAAAGGCGAGACCTCTATCTCTGTGTTAGGGCCTAGATAGAGATTTCTATTAAGATATAAAATTATTAATATTATCTTTCAATCTTGGTCAGTGCTGATGTTTCAGGCCCATTTAACACATAAAAATACAGCCTAGGCAACTATTACAATTCTCGTATAATCGTATTAATCTTACATCTGATGGTATATGCAAATTATAGTTATATTTTTATATGAACCGATATGTTTTTATCTAAGCAAAATTAACAATTATCGTCCTGAAGATGAGAGCGATGCGTTCCCGAAACGTCGACAATATTTAAATAAAGTTTTTTATTCTTTGCTGGCTGCCTAAATTTACCTAATCCTGATAATTACCACTCAGCCATCGAATGTCTTCTTCTAAAATTGTTATTCATCTTTGTTCATTTGTCGTTTTTAAAAAATTTACCCTATGTAAAGATACTAATCAGAACAAAGAATAGAAATTTTGTAAAATATCACATGGCCTATAATGAAAAAACAAATAATATAAAAATTTATTAATTCTACTGCCGAACCAACAACACAATAAAATAACTCCATGATGATGGTAGAAACAGTGAAATTGATTCTCCAGAGGGTATTATATTTTTACATTCGTTGTTTCTCATCATTCTCATCTCTCTCCACCTTCCATTCATTGATTATTATCAAAATCAGAAATATACATGTATATCTTCTTTTATAAACAGCATGTTTCCTCTGAAAGAACTGAGATCTCTCTGGGCTGAGGATGACATATTCGAAACGATCGAGTATTTAGTACGTGAAGTTGCCTGGGAAGGTCTGGATTTTCTCGTGGTGGATGCTCCAGCTAGTTCCAGCTGCCTCCACGGTATTTTCCAAGAGCAAATGCCAATGGATGGTTGTCTTCTGGTGACCACCGGGCATTCCATTGCCCTGCAGATGGCCAAAAACACGCTCAACTTCTATCAGGAATTGAAAGTGCCCAATGCTGGTATCGTCGTTAATTTCGCACAACATCAATGCCCTAAATGTCTCTATAAATCGAGTTTGTACGAGAAAAATTCTGATCTAATACAGGAATTTCTTGGTAAGGAAAAAAAAAAAAAAAATAGATTATTTAATTAATTATTTTTTATAAAAAATTAAAAAAAAAATATGGTACTTTCCTTTTATATATTAACAAATTAAGGTAAGAGAAAGTAAAAACTTCCAACTATTCAGGTCTATTCTCTAAAAACAGACGTTCAAATTTAAAATAAACAATGGGTATTAAAAAGTAATGTAAAAACAATTAGCTTTAAAAAATATTATTCTCTAAACAAAGTTTTAACAGCGACGTTAACATGTTTCTTTTATTTCAAAGCTATCAAAATTATAACCTTACTTTTAGGCCCTTTAGGGTTTAGGGCTGTCTATATTTATATCAAATTCCATTTAAAATAAATTTTTCTCGCTTTGGATGGGGATCTAAGGCAAACCAATAAATTAGACCGAGTAAATTTTATTTATACTATTGTTTACATTCCCGAATGGGATAAAGAAATTTTAGTAAAAGAGAATAAATTAGTAGGCCTACATCAAAATAATTATAATGGAGTGATGGAGATATCAGCCAGATTGGAATGCTCGAGGTTCATCTCAGAATCCAATTTGGCTGATATCTCCATCCCTCCATTATAATCACATCATAGCCACAACTTTAAGCAATAATTAGTATATATTGTTGAGAATCATTAAGAGGGTAGAGTTTTAAATGAAAAATAACTTCACACCGATTTTTAAATTCTTCTTTAATTTTAGGTCAAGATGTTCTACAGTCATTCTCGATCGACAAAGAGATTGCTCAGAGCGGAGAGATCGGACAACCTTTCATTGTTGCCTATCCTAAAAACCAGCAGGTAATTATTTTAAGAACTTTCCAATTATTTTTGTCATTTTTGCTAATTGCAAAGTTATTTGAACACTAGGGTCGATCGATTATGCCTCGATATAAATAAAAATCTCTCTAAAATCTCCGATTTTATATATTCTTATTTTTATGCCGTGCACTTTTGATTATATACTAGAGAGATTTTTATTATGAACAGTGGCGTCATTTGGGGGGCAGGGGGCTTGCCCCCCCCCAAGGGCTCTGATTTTTATAAAATTTTATATTATTCTAAATAAAATGCTCCAAAATACATCTACGAGTATACAAACTGTACAAAATTAAACAATTAATTTAATTAAATATGTTTTGGCTAAATTTGAGTACCCATTTGTAAGTAAATTTTAAGAAAAAAAATGTTTGCCCCCAAGAAAAAATTTGCCCCCCTCCCCCAAGAAAAAGTTGGAATGACGCCACTGATTATGAATGCTTTAGATTAAAATATTTTTTTTTTTTTTATGATTTATGCAGGCCAAAAATTTTCAAACACTGGCAGCAAAAGTAACGCAATTTTTGGAAACACCTGTTGAAATACCAACACCAATCGAAACTCAGAAAGAAGAGCAAAGTGGAGTGGGAATTGGAAATATTCCAAACTTAAACCCAAGAGAAATTTTAAAATAAAATTTTTTAAATTAAAAAAAAAATAATAATAATAATTACTCACTTAATTATTTAATTTTTCGTTAATAATTTATTTTTTTGTGTGTGTTAAAAATATATTCAGATTAATTATTTTCTTCTTAATATTCAAAAAAAAAAATAATAATTTCTTTAAGTTTTTGTGTTAAATATTTTTTCTTTAATAAATAATAATTATAAAAAAGTAAAATTAATTATTATTATAAAAAAACATCTTGTTAGCAATTATTTAAGGAAATTTCTTTTCTTCGATATATTTTAGTATAAATAGTTTTTTTTAGATGAGAATTTGAAGAGCTGAAAAAACAAGAAATTTTTTTAAATTATTTACTGTATAAAAAAATTTCTAAAGCATTCCGTCTTTGGCTTTCTACCACGACAACTGAGTCCTGTTTTTTTTCTATTGAATTAACGTTACGAATGCCATTCACATTCATTAGGACGAAAATTAAGTCAAGTTTTGATAAATCACGCTAGTCACATTCTGAAAAAAATAAAAAAAACCTTTACTGATTGGTCATTCCAACAACGAAATTCGATCTTATTAGATAAATCTGTGATAGTTCTCAAAAAGAACGCGATTATTCCTTTAAGTACGTATAAAAACTTCAATTGGCGGTTGGTCTATTCACTAGAACTAGTCATATTCCGCCTGCAATACTTTCGTATGCAGCCAGCATTGCATCTAAGCGCACGGAGTGACCAAAAGACGAAGGCTTTTCAACCCCCATACGATCTTTCAATAAAATTCGGGTGTGCGGCCCCACACCCTCTTTCCCCTTCCTTGGGTGTGTTGTTTTTTTTTCCCCTTTTTTTGTCATTTTTTTTTCCCACGGAATTTATTTATAAAATTTTTATTTGGGAAAAATTTTTTTTTTTTTCCTTCCCCCCTTCCTCCCTAAAAAAAAGGAAAGGGGGTTTAATTTTAAAAGAAATTTTTTAAAAAAAAAAAATTTTTTTTTGGAAAAAAAGCTTAACAAAAATTAATTATATTTGAACAAAACCATATATCAAGGAAGGGTTGCAGAAGTAGAGACTAGCAGCCAAATTTTTTTCTTTAAATATTTTACCAATAGGGCCGACGTTTCGGTCTCGATAGCGACCAATCTCTGCTATTGCAACCCTTCCTTGATACAACTCAACAGCCACAATCTCAATATTAAGGGGCTACGGGAGCGAAGTGGTCACGCATGTTTTTCCCGCTAAGATGGCGTTGTGTGTCATTAAAAGTATGCCCAAATATCAAGTAATTCAAAAATTTGCCAAGAGATGTCAAAATGGTAGCTAATGTTATTTAATCAATTTGGTTGATTTTCATTGATCTTTTAATAATAAATACTTTATAAATGTTATTATATATTATGTATCTTTTATAAAAGCATAAAAATATATAAATATAGGCCAAAAGGGGATCGTCTGTTAGACTAGCCTGCCATCTATTGCAAGAATGCTGAACTAATTTGACAGTTGGTTTTTAAATAAATCATCTAAGCTCATTTTAAAAATTTCTTAATTAATATGTGATTAATAATAACAATAAATTCATTTTTAAATTTTAAAAAAATTAAAGATTATTGGAACTGATTGTTTTTTTGTATTTGCTTGATAACAAAAAAATTAATTTCCTTAATTTTTTAATAAGTCATTAAAAAAATTATAGCTCGATGTGCCGATAATCTCTTATGAATTTAATTCATTTAAAAAAAACCGCATTGAAAAATTCCTTATAGTCTAGTTTTTTTTTTTAAAGTACGTTTAGACGTCGCCCCTGAACCATATACGAATCATATACGTAAAAAAAATTTTCCAATTCATTGCTTCATAATTTATCAAAGACAGACAAGGTATTTTACAAGTCTAAACTTCAGATGCAAAAATTACTTTAAAAAAAAGTTGAGGTAGTAAACTTGTATATAAAGTTAAGAGAAAAAAGGTTGAGTAAATCTGATTTAGAGGATGTAATTGGAAAAATAGGACGAAAAAAGGTGAATGTATTTATTTTACTTAGTATTTATTAACAATCATGTTAAAATTATACTTTAATCACAGTAAAATTAAAAAACTTACCACTATACTTATTTATTATTCATAAATTTATTTTAAAAACAGTCTCTTCCTGATTTAAAATAAAGAATTAAATCATAATTACTTAAGGAAAATACCGACTTAGAAACGGGCCCAAAAAAATTTTGTTTGGAATTAGACTAGAAAACAAAATAATGAAAATTTATATTTTTTCTTCAACCTTTTTTCGCATCCTCCTAGCTTATTTCAAATAAATTAATTTATTAATTATAATTATATTAGAATTTTATTTTTTATAGTGTAGCTGACTTCTCTGTAAACAGGCTGGCGTTGCACACACAACTCTGGATTTTTGATTTGTAATATAAATAAGATTTAGAATGTTATTATTCTAACCAAGAGTTACGTTTTGGATATCCATATCCTTCGGCACCTGTTAAATTTTTAAATATCTTGCAACATGAGGTATCTCCTAAATTTCAGATTATACTATGAATTTTTTAAAAATATTGATATGTGATTTATCAGGTAATTAAAATCTTTAAAATATTTTAATACCCTTTCTTTTTGAGTTGTCTATAATGTTGCAGCATCCATTTTTTAATTTCCCTTCGTTGCAATGTCCGGCATGTAATCACTGATGCGGGATCAGCTGGGTTCGAAGCCCGTAGGTCTAAATGGTGAGCTCCCTCAGGAATTATCACAGTGATGATCTCTGAGGAGACATTATGCAGAACACCAAGTGAGGACCACGGATCCAAAAGACCATTACTGAAAAAATACAAGTTTTTTTAATGTTAAAATCTTTTTAATATAACTAAATCAATTTCTTATAGACCTAATATTAAAGTATTAAACAACAATAATAACAATTATAATTTATTAATCCGAAGGAGGTATATAGCTGAATGTTGATATTTAAATTTAGTAGAAAAAATGAGCACTAGTTTTTTATTTCATTTCATCGGCCCTGGTTTTGCTAATAAATTGAAATAATAAACCAGGGCGGATGAAATGAAATAAAAAACTAGCTGCATTGCTCATTTTTTCTATTTCTTCAAATTTAAATTTATTATTCTTTAATCCTTGAACTAAGAGCATACATGTAAAGTTATGTATACGAAGGGAAGAGGCAGTGGAATTCATTCAAGGAAGGGAAAATAAAGGGTTTCTAATGATTTATTATACAATATTTTAGTTCAAAAAAACTTTTGTATTATTAAAATCATAATATTATATATTTTTCTTTTCAAAGGGAATATTGCCCCCCCCCTCCTGGACTGCTAGGTGATTTGATTAAGGCTATCCTGTTAGGCTGAGGGCAGTAGCGTAGCCAGGATTTCTGCTTGGGGGGGGGGCCCAAAAATTTTATGACCCCCCTTCTCCAAGAAACTTAAACTGGAGAAATTTTTTTTAGATAATATAATACTTATAAATAAAAAACAAATAAATATTTTTTTTCTTGAAATAAAAAATAATTTTAATACAAAATTCATAAATATTCGAGATTTTTTTCAATTATTTATAAGTTTTTTGTTAGATTTTAGAATTTATGAGAATTAATAAAATAATTATTAAAAAAAAAATCATTAGGGAAAACCATAGGCATTTTTTGTTTTGGAGAAGGCTTGGGGGGGCCCGCCCCCCTGGCCCCCCTGAATACGCCACTGGCTGAGGGTAATATTACTTTAATGATAAATTTGAGCTAAACTGTGCTCTTTAGGATCTCTATAAAAAATAAATGCCTATATCGACACTTGAGGCGCCACCAATCAAAGACGCCTTAAAAGTTATGCAAAATCTTTACAAGCATGATAGAATGCAAGTCTAACTCTAAGGGACTATATAAATTTAATAGAATACGTATATGAAACTGTTTTATTTTTTTGTAAATATTTTTAATTATAGTATTTTTTGTAATTGTGTTTTTTTAACTACAGTATTTGTGATAATGTGATGTATAAATTGGACTGACAGAATAGCTAAAGATGCTAATCAAAAAAAAAAAAAAACACTCAGAGCACCTTAAAGGTGAATTTCGGTTGAAATTCCATTATCAAAATTATTTTATGAGTTCTCTAATAGCGGGGGGGGGGGGGGGGGGTTGAATGTGTAAATAGAAAATTGAAAAAAAAGATGGGTTTGGGGAAAAATTTAGGGAAGGGGGGAAGAACATGACCAATAAAGGAATAAATAAATAAATACTACCTGAAAACTATATTGCTAGCTGTTGAAAGTTTGTCTCCACCGTAGTTATAGAGCGCATTATCAGGATCTGGTCTCACTTTCCACAATTTGTAACATTCATCAGAAAATGTTTGTAAATTCCATTTATATGGTTGAAAGAAATCATTTACCCCATCTGCACATATCGGCATAACCATCTCAGTACAGGCCTAAAAAAGTAATTATTTTTTATATTAAAATGCACTTTGATTAACAGATGGAATTTTTAAAGAGAACTCACCTGGAAGGTCCAGCCCTTATCTCCTAATTGTTCGGTGGCACTAGACCCAATATCCAAGCACTTAAGATTGCCCGTATAGTTCGTGTATACGTTAAAAGCGCTGTAAATGGCTTGGAGGAGCTTATCATCGTTAGGAGGCTCGATGTTCAGATACCGACACATGGCAAGTACTGGGTAGGCTGGTACCGGGTTTAAAAACGAACTGGCATACGGGTAATTGGTCATCGCCACATTAGAAAGAACATCTGAGAACCAGTTCTTGAGCGTATTTATATCACTAGCTGTTTTCAAAGGTGTACATAGATTCCATTCTTTGCTAATCCAGGCGAGGCCTTCCGCTAAAATATGATTTAGAAAAAAAATTATTAATAGAATAATTTATTCAAGCAGTTTCTTTGATTAATTGGAGTGTCAATTTATAAATTAAAAAAAATTCAAATATTATTTTTATAGGATAAGTTGGAAAAACTATATCTATTTCAGGAAAAAAAAAACTTGTAAGGAGTAGTGGCTGAATTAATAGTGAGGAGATCAAAGCACTCTTGAACCAGAAGTCATGTTAACTGTCGAATGTCAGAAATTGCCAAAAGCCCCTTTAAGCTCGAGACCTGTCCTGATGAAAGCGGAAGAATCGGCCGAAACGTCGACAGAAACAAAAAAAAAAAAATTTACTTTATTTTGCTTTGGCTGCCAGCCTTGATCTCTTCATTATTCAAATTTTTTTTTTTATTAAATTCTCTTGGGCCTACGGTCTTGGTCTAGTTGGTAGCATGCCTACCTCCTATACCGAACGTGGCGGGTTCGGACCCCAGGCAGTCCGGTGATTTTATTTAAGCCATTTGGATACCAAATGGCTTAAATAGAAATGCCTGGACCCCCAATAGAATAGCGTGAATGAGAAAAAAGTGTGAGTGTTTAAAAAAAAAACTTCTCTTGGATATTTCTCGAACTACGTCACTTCTAAATAATTGTTATACAAATCTACATTTCGAACAAGGATATTGTTTATCATATACTATTAAAGTATATATTTTATGTCTCTGAAATATAGACCAAGAAACTTTTCTCGACTTTTTATTGGTTTAATCCAGCGTTTTCCAAGCTGTGAGGTGCGAGCGCCTCCCTAGGGAGGCGCAGACTAGTCTAAGGGGAGGCGCGAATATTAGCCACAACAAGCAATTTCCCAAATGATTGCTAGTTTTATAAAAAAGGAATAAAAAAAATTATTTTTATATAAATTTATATTTTTCAACATTAAAAATTTTGGTTTTTTTTTTACTAATTTTCCCTTAATTTTGATTATTTTATAAAATCTGGTGGGGGGGGGGGGGGGTAGGTCACTCGATTAAATATTTTAAAGGGTGGCGTTGTAACATAATGTTTGGAATCCACTGATTTAATCAATCCAACTTTTGTATCATTTTGAAATGATAAATAGGCCTACCTGTCTTTGCCTTTTTGTCGAGAGCATCCCAGGAATTCCTAATCGATGTAGCACAGAGACTCGATGTAGTATTGAAAGCAGAAGTGAGCACTCGGTTATAGACTTCGCAAGGATTAAGTCCCGGGAACATTAAAATTGGAGCACTAGAGGCGATCGCTCCCTGTACTATATGTGGATACTTAATACGAATCCAGGAGGCTAACATCCCGCCGTAAGAGCCTCCGAACGCGATTACGGCATTATTCTCTGCTGACAACGATTTGCGTAGATGGCCTATTAGGTAGATGAAATCTGCGAGTGCTTGTGACGAACTCAAATATCCCAAATGGGCAGCGTCCTTTTAAAATATAAATAAATAACAGTCAATTAAAATTTAAATTAATATAAGTACGTAATTAGATTCAAAAATCAATTCCAAACCTCCGAAATTTGTATATAATACCTCCATAAGGAGTATATATTATAATAATGACTTTCAGAAAAATTGTCTTCGGTATTAACCCGTATGATAGGCAAGAAATATCTCTCTACTTCTCGTAATACTTAGATGCAAATAGCATTTGTGAGACAAAGGCATTTACTTAGTTAATATTGAATGGCAATCATGCGAATATTAATCCCCATTGAATCAATATGACGGATATTCTAAATGTCAAGTTATCTCTCAAAGGATTCTGAGATCAAGACGAATTCTATTGTAAATGTATTCGAAAAAAGAATATAATAATTCCTCCATATAGTAAGTAGCCTAGGAAGGTAAAAAAAAAATTTTTTTTCCTCTTTTTAATTAAGGTGCGCGTATCGGGGTGCTAATTTTGGGAGTTTCCAGCGGCCACAATTTTGAAGCTATCGACCTCAAATTTTTTTTTAATTAAAGCTATTTAAAATATCTCCAACTTATCGAAGTCCTTTTTTTGATTTTCGAAAAAATAATTTTATTTTTTAGATTAATCGCATTAAATAAAAGATATTTTTAAAAAATCCGCTCTATAACTTATAGATAATTAAATTAGTAATCATTGTGTTAAAAAATAATTAATTTTCTACCCTTAATTAATTAGCTGGAAACTTTAAAATGAAATGGAATAAATCCCTTGTATTCCTATGGGAAAAACTAACGCCATCTCTTGCCGCCTCGAGTAACTCGGTAGTCAATAGTGTTCTAACCGTTTTTCGTGACGCGCACCTTAATAAATATCTGGTTAACATACCTCATAGGATGCATTTCCAAACGGCATTGAAGAGCCATAAAAACGGTGTTCCGCAAATACAATTAAACCATTTAGTTGGGGCGCCAATTCCCAAACAAAACCCTAAAAAAAAATATATATTAATTTTATGAATAATTTTAAATTGAGTCCTTGACTTATGGCTTAGAGGTAGAACATTGGCTTCTGGTACCAAAGGTCAAGGTTCGCACCCCCGTATTTCAATTGTATTGGATACCAAATTGAGGGGGGGGGGTCTAAATGGCCGATGCCGAAAAAGATCTTAAACCGAATTACATTACAAAATGATTTATGAAAAAAAGTAAATAAATCCTTGCCATATTATTGTTTAATTCGGTATTTAGGCCGATAATTTATTTAATATTTAACTATAAATCTCCCGGGACATTTAATTATATCACCTGGGATCCTGTTGATTTAAATAAATATTCATCGGACAGCCTGGGATCAGAACCCACATCTCTCGACCAGAGGGAGGGATTATTTTAATTTAAGAAATCAATGAAGTCATAATCTGCATTATTAGATGACAAAAGAAAAGGTCAAAGAGCAAAAAAAAAATTAGATAAATTTTTTTAAATGGAAATAATTATTAAAAGAAACTTCATTTAGTTGACTAAAGAGATTTTTTCTAAATATTTGGACAGTTCGTGAATGTAATAGTAAATTCAAGATTGTCTTTTAGATTATTTACTATGAATAATTGTTTGAATGCATTTCTTTCTTCTGATATCAAAGAAAATCATGAAATTTATTTTACTGAAGTATATTTTTCTTCCTATTATTTATTCGCTCATTTAATTTACATGTTGTTTACATCAACTAATTTTTATTCAAAAAAATTAAGTAATTGTTCTTTTATAGAGGTCCACAAATAGAGATCCGAAATTTAATATACGATTTTGTATTTTTATTTAAAAACCAGTCCGGGAGGGGATCTCCGAAAAAAAAAATAAGAAAAAATTGAATAAGTCTATTATATATTTATAAATTTTAATTCTCTTTAAAAAAAAAAATAATTTGCGATAGAATTTAGAAAGATTGAAGATGAAAATTTTTTTTTATTTAGGATGTAATGCGAACTCAGATACTCATGCGAAAAAAAATGTAGTCCTAGGTTAAAAATTAATAATTTGGCGAGGGACGGAGGGGGGGGGGGCGTGTGAACCGAAGTTTAAATGAAATTTATTCTTTTAAATATTTCGTTTTTGCGGTCTTGATAAGAACAATTTATCGATATTAAATAAATAAATCTTTTCTAAAGATTAATAATCTGTGATATTTAATAAAGTCAAATCTTGATCATAGAGTTAATTGTTCCATTTTATTATCTTATCAACATTATTTTATTTTCATTTAAAAAATCATAACATGTAATAGAGTATTGACCCCATTTTTATCGTTTTTTTAAAATATAATAACTACTGATGGATGGAGGCCAGAGCGATTGTTCCTAAGACATGTAGAGAAATGTAGAAAGGAACAGCAAAAAAAGCGTGAATATTTTATTCAATCTTCCTGCTGCTTTCTTCACTAAATTTTCAACACAGGTACTACTATATTATTCAAGTATAGAAATTTTAGAAATATAGTTATAAAGGTGATTTTAAATTATGGCTTCCTACCGAATAAGCCAATCGTAAATTTTTAATTATTTTAAGTTACATATAATACTGATTATCGGTGGCAAAAAAACCTGGTGGCTTAATGCCTAATAAATAAATATAATACTGATGGAGATGTGGACAATAAATTTAAAAATTCTTTCAAATCAATTAATTATTCAAAAGAAGATAAAAAAATATATATTTACTCTAGAAGTAAAAATTTTAAACGTAGAGGATTTGTCCCCCTATTAAATCTTATTTAAATAATAATGGAATATATTTGTTTTCGATTGTTTTCTAACAGAATGTAGTTAAAAGAAATTAAAAAAAAAAAAAAAAAAAAACAGTTATCCAATTGACTGACCGTATTCTGAGCAAACATAGTGATGTCACCCTCATTTCCTGTATAGAAGAGAATAGGTCCAGGAGGCGCTTCATCTTTATGCCAATAAGTGTCGTTGATTAAGTAGCGAAGCTTGAATGTTGCGTTTGTTCGAAACGTGAAGTGGTCGAGCTAAAAATAGAATCAATGAATAAGTAAATAAAATGAATAATTATTTTGAAAAAATCTGACATTCATAATTTGATTACCGAAAAGCTAAGTTTAGTATTAAATGGCTTGTTAACATGCCAAAATTATGATATTCTGAAGTAAGAAATTTGAATTTAAGATGTATTTATTATTTAGCTCATTTCAACAATGGAAATATATTTTCATTATTATCACTTTTTAGATTTTTTAATTATTGATACCTCAACAATAATAGTATATTATTATTATAGGAATTTTTAATTATAAACCACATTTTGTATTAATTATTTATTTAAAATATAATTAATACAAAATGTGGTGTATAATTAAAAATTCCCTTAATAATAATAATAATGCAAACCAACCCACAAAAGCAATAAATAAACAATCAATAAACACATTCGTGATAAATATAACCTAAAAAACAATGGAATATGACTATGCTTTTGGAAAGCAAAAAATACAATCAAAGAATAAATAAATATTAAATTTTTTTTTATTAATGAGGTTGGTCGCGAATTGTAACTATCTTCATGAAAGTTAATTGTTAACAACACGTGACTTTATGTTAAGTATTGCATAATAATTAATACAATTTCAAAAGGTGAAATATGTAACTAATTACAGGGGCGTATATAAGGGGGGGGGGGGGGGGGCCCCCCCCCCCCCCAAACCCCCCCACAAATATAAATATATAGAGATATCAACAACACATCTTCACAAATTTTGGCGCGGTGGGGAAAAAAATTAAAAAATAAAAAAAAAAAATTTTCCGAAAAAAAAAATTTATAAAAAAAAAAAAAAATTTTAAAAAAAAAATTTTGAAAAAAAATTTTAAAAAAAAAATTCCCCAAAAAAAAAAATATAACTAATTATACTTGTAATACAGTATTATTATTTTAGTTAATACTCAAATATATAGGTCTATACCGGTATATTACCTCATCTTCATACTAAATGAAATAATTATTTAATTTTTCTTTTCTGTATTCTTTTTTATCTCAACGATTAAGTAATTTTTGCAATAGTTGAAAAAAATTAGTAAAATTTGAATAAGGATTCTATTTGGCGTCTCATTGAAGAAAGTGAAGGTATAAATGTGAGTTTTAATTAAATTGCGACGCGATTGATTTCTTTACGTAATTTAACATCAGGCCTTAAGTAAGGACGAAATATGTGAGTATTAAATAGGTTTAATTGTTTGTAAAGTTTCTTTCTTTTGTTATGTTATGCTGATATCAAAGAAACTCGTACTAACGAAATTTATTTAACTAAAGTCTCATTTGTTTTCTTCCTATTAATATTTTTTTTTTACTCGATCAATTAAGTTATTTGTTGTTCCCATCAACTTATTTTTGAAATATTATTTTTGTTTATGTAATATTCAAGTTATTATCAAATTCTCTTCTTTGCTTCCTCTTGACTTTCTTTATCAAGGAAAACTAAATCGATTGAGATAAATCTTTTGAGTAGAATTATTTAACCTCTATAAATAATAATTGCCAAATTAAGAAGAGGATGCTGACGAAGAGGAGGCTAAGGAACAAAAAAACTAATGGGAAAACTTTCTTAGCATTGCTCGATTATAAATGAAAAATCTTAAACTTTCTTATTGATAAAAAAATACTTGAAATGTGTAACAATGTCAAAACCCTCACAGGGACAAATTCAGAGAACTTATATAATCTAAAGAATTCACCGTAGGTACTAGTTTAAACATATTTAAAATTAAAATAATTTAATAATAATTAAAAGTAAACACTAGATTTAGTTTAAAAAAAAAAGGAGTTTTATTTGGTTTATGTGCATTTCGATGTTAAAAAAGTTCTGATGAAGATGTTTTAACATCGAAATGTAGCCCTACATAAACCAAATAAAACTCTTTTTTAAAACTAAACCTAATGTTTACTTTTAATTATTATGATGTTAAATTATTGAGATAAAATTTTTCCAATATTACAAAAGTAAATTTTAGGACCGAATTTAATATCTATCAATAATTGAAAACAATTAAATTCTCTACAATTATTGTCCCATTTATTAGGAGAAAATGGCAACCTTTAACATTTGAGCAATTACCATACAAACAAGCCATTCTCCATATAATATGAAATGGACTTACACCTCTTTCAAAGAAAATCCTTTCTCTCAAGCCGATTTTAACAAATAAGTACTCATTTGTTTCAGAATTTAACTCTTTGATTTATCTAAAATAGGACGTAGAATTTTAAGTTTTTTTTATTTAATTATTTATTTCTGAATGCTAAAACAATTTTCTGGAGACGTTTCGGTGCATTTATTAATGCTCCATGCATGCACCGAAACGTCTCCGAAAAATTGTTGTAACATTCAGAATTATTTCTTTTTGAATGCCTCTACCCTTAACCTCACAGCCACCACACTTCTTAATTAATTATTTATTTGCCCTCTCGGCTGCAGAGGCTAGGGTTATACAATTTTGTAGTATATTTAATTAATTGGCTACCGGAGGACGTTCCTAACGCTGCGTCATCCACCGGAGGTTTCGCCGTCCTTGGCATTGCTTAACTGCAATTTAGGGGACTATTGCTCAAATCCGTCAGGTCCCCCAGATTTTGAAGTTATTTTCAAAAAAGTAAAGCCTTTTTTAAGATGGAAGTAAAAATTTAGTTAAGAAATCTCTTTTGAGGATGAAACAACAGTGGCGAAATTAAATTAAGTATTGATTTATCTTAGATTAAATAATTTGAAACAAATAACCAAGTGTTTTATTTTTATTAGTATACTTAACGAAAGCCTACGGTCGAAACTTTAAATAATAAAAATTCACCTCGCGACGGATTTGAACTAATTAAAAAATTTCTCTAATTATTACCAATATTAAACATGTTTTTTTTTGTTTTTGTAATTAAACCAACATAAATAATGTTCCTGTCCTAAGTTGTCTAATTAATTGAAAATTGATGATTATAACCTAACATTTAAATATAGAGGTAGTTTCAATTGATGATAGTAAAAGATAATCCATACATACTGGCATATCAATGTATTTCTCGTGATATTTGTAAGCCGGCGGCTCTTCCTCTTTATTGAATGACGATGGACCAATTGCTTGTTCGATGCCATTGACATAGAGAAACACGCACACGAACAGGAACAAGAGAGCCGAGTGCAACCGGAACAAAGCCATCATACTTAGGCTGTCGTCGCTTGACGAGCACTGAAGCAAATAAGACTAGTGAGCCTCTCTCTCTACTGGCTACTTGATGACCTTTGCACATAACAACAAGATCGAGCTTATCTGTCCGGTGTCTGTGTGTGTGTGTATGTGTGTTAAAACATTCACACCAATTATATTATGATGATGGACCCTTTTACGTATGGATAAAATACTAATCCTATCCTATCTTCCTCTTTAAGCTGAGAGTAATTGAAAATTAAAATTCGTGAATTTTTAAATTAAAAAAAGGTCTCGTGACCCGTGAGTCAGAGAGAAGATATTAGTTTCTCGTGCCTAAGGTCCCGGGTTCGCTTACCGCCCCAAGCGAGAAAAATGTATTTCATTTGAATTGGCTACCAATCATTTGAAATAAATAGGAACCTTAGATGCCGAAAAAGACCTTTTAAAAAATTTTTTTTAAAATAAAATAAAATAATTTAAAATTAAGTTGAGAACCGTAGGCACTGAGTTGAAAGATTTTAATATGTAAAAAAATAATTTATGTAATATTAATTATTTTAAAAAACACTTGGTGATTGATTCAATTTATTTATTAACATAAATACTTTATACGCATGGAAAAAATTTGGGGGGGGGGGGGGGGGGCCACTATCCTCAGTGGGGTTTGAAAAACCCCATTTTTTTTTAATTTTTTTTGGGGGAGAAGTTTTTTGGGGGGGGGGGGGGGGGGGGGGGTTGATATATTTCGACTACTTAACGTGTCATCTTCAGAAGTAATACAATAATGTATTACTGTATTAATATTGTATTACTTCTGAAGATGACACGTTAAGTGTCGAAATACGTATCAAGTATTTATATCAATAAATAAATTGAAAACAATCACCAAGTGTTTTTTATAATAATTATTATTACATTAATTATTTTTTTTACATTCTTTCTCATTGTGATGACGATTCTTTTTCATCTCTTTTTCATTTTTTTTATTTGTTTTTTTTGTTGTTTTTGAAAATAACTTTGTTTTGATTAGTGAGCAAAAAAAAACGAAAACTTGAGAAGAATTCTTTAATATACTCGTAATTCTTAAACATTTTCAATATGGAATAAAAAGTAAAAAAGGGGGATTAAATTTTTATTAGGTACCGACTGAAGTTTCGGTTTCGGCCAGTTTCTGCCAAAAATCCTGGTTTTGGTTTCGGCCAAAAACCAGCCGAAACTTCGGCCTAGCCCAAACCACGAGCTTGAAAAGATGGGATGAGACTCGTACCAAAAAAATAAAGGTCAAATGACTTTTCCAAGAAGGAAAAATGGAAATTTGACTAAAAATAAAAAAATTGATATGAATTTTGTATAGGAAATTTTAAGAAAAAGTTTTAAAACAAGTTTCGGATTCGGGCGAAACTAAAATTGAAGCCGAAATTCGGTCTTGGCTTATTTAAATATAGCCTATAATTATTTAAATTAAGTGTTATATTTAGTTACAGGGGATGTGGAGGCAGATGGCAGCCAAAATAAAATACTCTGAATGCTTTACCAATCAGCGGAGACGTTTCGGTTTATTTGATATATTTGAAACTCACACGAACAACCATCTAATTCATCTAAGCTCAAATTTCATTATATACATACGTCAACAATAGTATTCTATTTTTAAAACAATGTATATGAATTATCCCCCGACCAACTCTGAGCATAAATATACTAATTAAAGGACTGAGGATGGTTTATAGTAAATAAACCGAAACGTCTCCGGCTGATTGGTAAAGCATTCAGAGTATTTATTTTTGGCTGCCTCTGCCTCCACATCCCCTGTAATCAACATACACGGCCACTACTTACATCTCAACTTGTTATATTTAGTATTAATATTATTTGATTTGAAGAAATAGAAAGTGGTTGTTGTATTGTATGTAAGGAACAGGCAGACAGGTAATTATTCCCTCCCCCACAAAAAAAAAAATAAAACTTCTGTAGAGACAGTTTTAATTACCTGACTGTCTGCTCCTTTTCATCTATTGTTATACATTTGAATTAAGTAATTTTATTTGAGGAGAGTGGTAAAATAATCAAACCATTGCTTGATTATGAAGTAGCCGAATATTGTCTATCAAATGGTGTGAGAAATTATTTTATTATTAATATTTGTTTTCGTCTAAAAAAAAATGTAGTTTTTTGTTTTGATTGCTTTAAATGAAAAATGATATTTATTTTTATATACATAGCTCTAGGTATATGTTTAATTAAAAAACAACAAAAATTATTTATTTATTTTTTCCTATGCTAATATGGAATATTTATTTGTTGCATTCTTTTGAACTCTGATTGGGATCAGTAATAAAATGGTATGTTAGCGAGGTGAATAGCTGAATCAATAGGCCTATGTAGTAGAAAAATAAAAGGCCGAGCAGCGCTATGTTTATTTCTTTATTAAAGAACCCACAGCGATGTTTCGGTCGACGATGCACCATCTTCATGGCTAGAGTTCAGTCAATAGAAAAACCTCTCAAAGGAACTTAAGAGACCTATTGACCAACTCCGGGACTTTTTAACAATTTTGAAGGACTGAAGATGGGTACATAAAATTCACCCACTCATTGAATTGTATTAAATTGGAGGCTTTTATTTTTGGCTGCACCTGCTCCTTCTACTGTCTATAGAAAAACAGTCACTGACTTCATCGATTTAAATAAAGCATGATTAGTGCCAAAAAGATAAGAATTTGTGAATGGAAATTTTCCAAAAATTTTCCACATTTTTGTTTATTTAAAATTTCAACCCTAAATTTGCTCCTTTTTTGTATTTTTCCATTTAATCCTTTGAACTTTATTTTTAAGTAAATACATATTGTTATATTTTATTTGGCTTTGTTTTTATCTGAACACAGATAACAGGAATCACTCAATAGATTATTTAAAACCCGTCTTCTTTTGTTGTTGATATATTGTTTTTTTTTTTTTTTTTTTTTTGTTCTCTTTAATGACACTAGAAATAATTCGATAACATGTTTGTTTTATTAATTTAAAGAAAAAAATTTCAAAAGCATATGGGGCCAGTCAACAAAAGAATTTATACATTTTTAAAGGATTAATTGAAAAATTTTGAAAAAAATAAAAAAAATTGGAGAAGGGAAAAAGAAATGATATGATTCTAGAAAGAAAGATTTATTATTTTCGAATTTTTTAAATTGTTCTACAATTCGATATTGTTCGAATTAATACAGTAATACAGTATATATGGACCCTGTTATGCATTAGTGTGTCAAGCACCAAAAAATTAAAAATTGAGTTAAGCACGGAATATTGTTTCAAATGCATAATTAATAGTATTTTTTATGAAATATGTTCTAAAAAATTTTATTGCAATGTTACTTGCACAATTGACAAAAAAAAATTATATATAATCCAATATAAACAAAAAACTTTAATGTTAATTTTCTCAAAATTCGGTAGCTGGCGCTTGACACCCTAATGCGTAACAGGGTCCATATAATATTCCTGGAATAAGGATAGGTATTATAAAAAAAAAAAAATTATATGAATAATCAAGTGGAAAAAAAGAATGATGAGGAACAGTGGCGCAACCAGGGAGGTTTTTAGGGTTTTAAATCCCCCCCTCCCCCACCAGGAGAGAAAAATAATTCAAATTGCTTCAGGCTCTCCGTTGAAATCTTTTTTCGTGAAATTTTCTTATTTAATTTTTTTTAAAACCTCCCCCTAAGAGTCATCCAATCCAGGATGCGCCACTAATGAGGAGAAATATAAGTGATAATAAAAGAAAAGTTAGTCTTAGTTCGAGCCGAGCAACTAACGGAATAATAACTTAAGGTTTTAAATTAGAATGGTTAAAAAAATCACGTTTTTAGATTTTTTCCAGGACCCTGGTTAAAGTTGCTTAACCCACCCCCCCCCCCCAAGGGCTCTGGACTTTTTTAAATTTTATATTATTCTAAATGAAATATTTCAAAATATAGACCTATCCAAGTTATGGCTTTTTAAATTGTAAAAGATTTATAAATTATTGAATAATTAAAGTTTGCCCCTCCCAAAGAAAAGTTGAAATAACGCTACTGTCTAGTGAGTTTAACCACAATTTTTTTTTCCAGTTTTATGCTATTAAAATAAAAAAAAGAATCGAGGTTATCACTGGTGGTCCCACAGATGCCCAGGCCCCCCTTTAGGACAGAAAAAATATTAATATTATTTAATGATACAAAATTTTTTTTTATTAATTTGAATTCAGAATTATCAATAAAACATGATAAATCATTAATAAGAGGGTAGAAATGAGAGATGCAACCAAGATTATTTCTTTATACGTTTAATTCACAAAACTGACGTTTCGATTCCGTTTTTGAACCATCCTCAGATCCTGGCAAAAAGTGTTATAGTGGATTTTATACATTGTTGAACAACTCTTTTATAATAAATATATACACAGTATGAGATGACCAGGTACATAAATCAACACCGTCCCTTAAATGAGTGGGCCCTGCCTACACATCTCTTCGATACAAAAAACTTTGCATAATTCTGGGAACGCCACTGTTTAGAATCTCTAAGCACTTCGCTTACCCCTTAGAGCTCGGCAACAGGCTGTACACTATCGACCTCTTTTATCCCTCAACAGACCAAACAACTTGTTGGACAAATCAAACCTTCAAACTTCTCAAATTTTACTGCTAAATTTGTCTTAAACATCGCAGAAGATGTCAATGACATGCTTTTATTTTACCTTTTCTCTCTTCTCATTCTTATTTTAATATCCTACATTATAAAATCTAGAATATTTTATATGTAAATTCATATAAAACGAAATTTCAAAGAGATGCTCAAAATTATTTACAGTAGAGCGCATTTGTCTTCAAAGAGGTGTGCTATGATTAATTTAAATTAAATATTTGGCACTCAGAAAGATTCGGTTTAATATAATTATTGTTCACCCTTTGAAAATTAAAGTATTTTTTTTCAAGAGGATTTATTTACGCTCTGTTTATGAATGGAAGTAACTTATTCCAAAGACAAATCATAATAATAATAATAATAATGCCCTGTTGGCGTGTGTGTCTTTAGCTTTATTTCTCGCCGTTAGCGTTGGTGAATTTTGCTTGCGTGACTTGAATGAATATAAAATTCCTCAATCCGCCCTCACAAACTAAACACTGAATGAATGAAACTTGAAATTGGATTAAAACTCCTGAGATAGAGAGAAAATTGAAATATCCATTTGGAATTTAATAGAATCCAATCAGTGGCGTCATTTCAACATTTTATATAATATATTTTATTTAATGCGATTAATCTAAAAAAAAAATTTATTTTTTCGAAAATCAAAAAAAGGGCTTCTATAACTTGTAGATATTTTAAATCAGGGGGGGGGGGGGCGATTTGGATTATCAGGGGGGCAATAAATAAGTTAGGTTAGGGGGCGATGAGTATTCATAGGGGAAACAATTATTAGAGTTTAGTAAAATTAAAAAAAAAAAAAAAAAATCAAAGAGAAAAATCTCTTATTTAGAAGATGGCCACTATAAAAGAGAACAAAAAATTGTCATAAAAATAAAATACTCTGAAGATAATTCCAATCGAGAATCGAAATGCCACTTTTGTTTTCATTAAATTAAGATTGACCGCTGAAAAAAAGATTCATTTTACTTTCTCTTACCTATGTATCTATATATATAAAAATGAAATGGGAAAAATGTATGTATGTATGTAAATATGTATGTATATGTTCTATAGAAATCCACAATTTTCAATGAATCCATTTGAAATTAAGTACACCTATAATACATGGCTCTGGGAGTAACGTAGTAATAATTTGAATCTCTTAAATGTTTTGGAAAATTAATTATAATCAAATTTCTTCAATATGGGAACACAAAATCGACAAGTTGGCTAGAAATTAGAGAGCGTCCTTTATGCTGTGTGAACCAGCTTCCTACCTGACTATGGGCTGGGGGTGGGGGCTACGCAGCAGTTGAAAAACGAAGAGAGGATGCAGGTGACTGACCCTTTAAACAGTCATAAACAGACCCTTTTGTGCTGTTCCCAATCGGTACCCTCGCCTCGCTTGAATATAAGATCCTTCCTTAACATCTTAACACTTGCATTGCAACAAGAAATATTCCAAATTGGGAATAAACTTGCTCGCCAAAGGCGAGCAAGGGGTCCAGGGGCGCAGCCCCCTGGCTAGGCGAAAAGCCCGCCGAAGGCGGGCTTTGCGACTAGTGTAATATATATATAGAGAGAAAGTATTGGATTCATGTCAAAAATTCGATGTCGAGATTTTGGTTTTGATTCTTCACGTTTTGAGGTCCCCTGAATCCAAAAAAGTGGTTTTCGCGACATGGTCTGTGTGTGTGTGTGTGTGTGTGTGTGTGTGTGTGTGTGTGTGTGTGTGTGTGTGTGTGTGTGTGTGTGTGTGTGTGTGTGTGTGTGTGTGTGTGTGTGTGTGTGTGTGTGTGTGTGTGTGTGTGTGTGTGTGTGTGTGTGTGTGTGTGTGTGTGTGTGTGTGTGTGTGTGTGTGTGTGTGTGTGTGTGTGTGTGTGTGTGTGTGTGTGTGTGTGTGTGTGTGTGTGTGTGTGTGTGTGTGTGTGTGTGTGTGTGTGTGTGTGTGTGTGTGTGTGTGTGTGTGTGTGTGTGTGTGTGTGTGTGTGTGTGTGTGTGTGTGTGTGTGTGTGTGTGTGTGTGTGTGTGTGTGTGTGTGTGTGTGTGTGTGTGTGTGTGTGTGTGTGTGTGTGTGTGTGTGTGTGTGTGTGTGTGTGTGTGTGTGTGTGTGTTCAATTTTAAGCGTGAAGGAATTGAGCTATGAGGCTGAAATTTTATATTTAAGTTAAACACCCCCCGGGACCGGAAAAATAAGCTTTTAATCAAAATCGACCAAAGAGTACTAGTACTTTACTGATGTACTTTTTCAGTTTTTTTCGATTTTCTCAAAAATCGCTCTAACGATTTTGATTAAAATTCAAAAATCAATTATTTTTTAGATGCTCTTTCAAATGAATATTCTCTTTTTGCCCTCAAAATTGTTTGAAGCACACTTTACTCTTATGCTTCATAGGAAAGATAGGAGAAATGGTTGCCATGGTAACAAAATATAAATATTTTGCCAATCTTCTAAATTTTACATCTGAATTCAAATGTTCCGTACTGCCGGGAACTAAATACATGTCGACACAAAAAATCTGGTGTGACAAGCACAGTACACAACTTTCGATTACCGAAGGTAAGAGAAAGTTGTGTGCTGTGCGCCAGTCACACCAGATTTTTTTGTTATTTTCTTCATAAAAATAAAATTATTATATTAGATTTTTTAAAAATTTGAATAGAGGCAAATGAAATGGGGGCGATAGGTGTTAGTCAACCTCCAGAAAGGGGGCGATAGGCTAGAAAATGTTGGGAACCACTGTTTTAAAT
Source organism: Euborellia annulipes (assembly GCA_023213315.1). Classification (NCBI taxonomy): domain Eukaryota; kingdom Metazoa; phylum Arthropoda; class Insecta; order Dermaptera; family Anisolabididae; genus Euborellia; species Euborellia annulipes. The sequence continues at coordinate 86,026 of JAKCPI010027243.1, forward strand.
AGGTTTAATTAAAAAAAAAAAACTTGAGGTCGATAGCTTCAAAATTGTGGCCGCTGGAATCTCCCAAAATTAGCACCCCGAGACGCGCACTTTAAAATCAATTTTAAATTAAATAAATATGAATTTATCCCAGAGACGGATCCTGAGAATAATTTGTGGTGGACCATTTTTACAAAATTTCAGATGACAAAAAGAAACAGGATTTGATTAAAATTAAAAAGATGAAAATCTCAATTTTACCAACAAATCAGAGAAAAAATCTGGAGTGACTGGTCGCACAGCACTTACCTTCGGTAATCGAAAGTTGTGTTCTGTGCTTGTCACTCCAGAATTTTTTGTGTTGACATATACCATATTTAGATTCCGTCAGTACTGTAACAAGGTCTTTAAAATACAAAGGTTGGCCAGAAACTAGTAAACAAACAATTTTCTGGTCACACTTTTTGGATTAGTCCACGTCATGAAGCTCCTCCTTGCTTGTATTTTTTATGTGGCAGCGTTGTTGACTGCACATAACCTAGTTTACATTCATTTTGTTTTATTTGCAAATTGTATAGTTTCTGACTAAACTAATTTAGTCCCTGGTATGTAGATTGCTTTATTGATAATATACTGTATATAAATATTTATAAATGGTTAGTTCCGAAAGATCTTTTACAAAAAGAGGAGCCCATGACGTCACTCTCTTGGAATGGAAAAAACTTGGAATAGAAAAAAGGTAAACAAACCGAGTTTGACCCCTCCCCTGTACTGTACAAGATGTAAAATTTTACGATGGCAACCATTTCTCCTATCTTTCCTATGATGTACAAGAGTAAATTGGTCTTCAGAAGATTTCAATGGCAAAAAAAAAAAATTCGAGGTCGAGATTTTGGTTATTGAGGTCCCCTGAGCTAGGGCTGGACGGTAAACCGGTTTACCGGTAAAAACCGGTACAAATTTTTTACCGAAAACGCGGTAACGAACCTCTAATTCGGTAAAAACCGGTTTTTTTCCGAAAGCCGGTAAAAACCTATTTTTTCGGGCGGTAAAAAATTTTGGTTCGGCGAGAAAAAAAATGTTCCGCGGCGGCAAACCAAATTGTGGTTCAAAATATTTTCCCGACCGGGGGAAAAATTTTGGTACCGCAAAAAAAAAAAAAAAATGTTTCGGCAAAAAGGCGTCTCTAAAAAAAAGGTAAAATATTTTTCCGACCGGGAAAATGTTTCGGGAAAAAAGGCGTCTCTAAAAAAAAGGTAAAATATTTTTCCGGGCGGGAAAAAATTTTGGTCCCGCGAAAAAAAAAAAGTTTCGGCAAAAAATTGGCGCCTCTAAAAAGAAGGCAAGAAAAATTTTGGCCCCGCGGGGAAAAAAAATGTTTCAAAAAGGTAAAATATTTTTCCGTCCTGGGAAAAATTTTGGTTCCGCGAAAAAAAAAATGTTTCGGCAAAAAATTGGCGTCTCTAAAAAAAAGGTAAAATATTTTTTTCGGCCGGGGAAAAATTTTGGTTCCGCAAAAAAAAAAAATGTTCCGCGGCGGCAAACTTTGGTTCCGCGGGCGGTAAAAAATTTTTACCGACTTTCGAGAAAAACCGGTTTTTTTTTCATTATCGAGGTCGGTAATGAAAATCCATTACCGTCCAGCCCTACCCTGAGCCCAGAAAAGGAGTTTCCGCAACATGGTCTGTCTTTCTGTGTGTGTGTCTACGTGTGTGTCTGTGAACAAAATATCTCAAGAACGAAAAGAGGTAGGAGTTTGAAATTTTATATTTCATTTTATTCTTATTTTGCCCTTGAAATCTTTTGAAGCACACTTTAAGGGTAAGAAAAAGTTGTCTGCTGTGCGACCAGACATACCAGATTTTTTTTAATTTAAAAGCTTATAAATCAATCTCAGTTTGTTAATATTTTTCACGTCTCAGGAAAGCTAAAAACGTAGATTTGTGTGTCTAATTTTCAAAAAATTTTCATACCCCTAAACCCTCCGGAAGTTGTCTGTCCGGATCTGGCCTCAATAAATTATGGCATCCCTACTTAAGTCGCTATCAGATATATTTCGAACCAATCAACAATAAATAAATAAAGAAAGATAAAGGAAGTAAATTTTTAAGCAGATGATTATTTTAACGAAGAGTAACTATCTAGTTATGTCAACAAATAATAACTACAGTTTTTTAAAACATTTGATTTATAAATATGTGTATTTAAAATAAATCTTTGAAAAAAAAAATCAACTATATCCTGGTTATATATTTTTTCCTTCTAATTTCGAAATATGAATTCAATGGATGTCGTTTGAACGAGTAAACGTGTAGGGAATGCAAGACATTCGGAATTGAGACCAATTCCAAAGTGTCAAAAATGAAAATAGATAGACGATTAGCTCGGGCGGTAGACGCAGAGGGGGAGCGAAAAAGGGGGAGGGGAGGTAAAACGAATTAGATATAGCTTAAATAAAAAAAAAAAAAAAAAAAAAAAAAACAAATTGAAAACACGGTGAAGGAAATATAATGGGTGGAATAAAAAGTTCAGGGTTCAAAGGGAAATCAATAATATCAAGCAGTGTTTATCAATCTCTTTACATGGAGATTTTTCTCAAGCTTTGAGGATATCAATTGTGTGATTATTAGGGTTTGGACCCCGGTGGAAACCAAAACTGGTAAACCTGTTTATTGGCTAATTTTAAAAAAACCGAGAAAAATAACAATGCAAGTAATTACATGTGATGCGACAGATTGAATTTCGAAATTCTCTTCACAATCAGTCGCATCATATGTAATTATATGCATTGTTATTTTTTTGTACATAGGTTATTCTAAAATATTGGCTTATGAACAACTCTATTTGCTAAAAAAAAACTCTATGCAACTGAAGATGGCATAATAAAATTGGCTGAAACGTTTTGCAAAAATGATTTAATAGAGGCTCCCTACCTGGGAAGTTGAGCGTGACAGACAGACGGTCATTTCGAAATTATGCATATAGAACAGTGGTTCCCAACCTGGGGGCGATCGCCCCCAAGGGGGCGATTTGGGTTTTCAGGGGGGCGATAAATAAGCGGGGGGCGATTGGGGGGCGATGAGTATTCAAAGCGAAAAAAATTATTAGTTTACTAAAATTAAAAAAAATAAAAATCAAAGAAAAAAATCTCCTATTTACAGGATGGTCAGGATAGAAGAGGACAAAATATTATCATAAAAATAAAATAGTCTGAAGATAATTCCAATCTAGAATTGAAACGTCACTTTTAGCTCAAATCTTAAATTTCAATTTAAAAAAATCATTTTCTTGAATTTTTTTTCCTCAGGGGGCCCGGGTCCTTTAAGCTCAAATCAAGTTTGATCTTTTTCACGACTCAGGATAGCTAAAAATGCAGATTTCAGTGGCTAATTTTCAAAAAATTTTCCATACCCCCAGATTCCCCCGGAAATCCTCTATCCAGATCTGGCCTCGATAAATTAAAACTTTGTAACTCTTTGTTCAGGAAATTTTGAAAAAATTTTATATAACTTTATTTAAATAAATATTGTAAGCTATGTATAACTATTTCAAAAGTTGTGTCAAAAACTGTGTAAAAAAGTGTTGGCATGAAGGCCACAATAGCCTTTTACATACTAAAAAAAAACTTTCAAGTTTTTTTTTTTTTTTGGGGGGGGGAGGGCGTATTACTAAGTAGCCCCGGAGCCGGTCAAGTCTGTCTGCGGCCCTGTATATAGGCCTACGGTAATAAATGTTTAAAATAATAAAATTGATTATTTACACTTTACTTCAAATTAAAATTAGGCATACAATGAAAATGTAAAGGGGGGCGATAGGTGTTAGTCAACCTCCAGAAAGGGGCGATGGGTCAAAAAAGGTTGGGAACCACTGATATAGAATATTATTTGGACGATGTTATGCATAAAGGAACCAGGCGACATTAGCCTAAATCTGAGATAAAGGGCATTTCATTTGCACAAGTGTCAACAAAACCAATGACGTTTTTTCTTATTTTATACAAAAAAAAGTGCCCAGAGTAATAATATTGAGATTAAAATAAAGAGGTAGATCTTCTTTTTCCATACGAGATGGCGGTCTTAACTCAATTTCGATCATATTGGCGCTTGGTTCTTTTATGCATAACACCGTCCATTTATCCAATAAATGCTTTCCTCTTGACAATCTTTGTAGAAATTAATCGAAAAGCACAAAAGCGAAATGGTGATTTAGGTTCCTTCTAAAAAAATAAAATTTTTAGTGGGAGAAATATTTTTTTGTTAAATAACATGATAAATTTAAAAGGTAAGAATCGATGTAGGACCGGTTGAAACTTCAATGCATTGAGCGTTATTTTAAATAAACAAAAAATACCTCTAAAAAATAATTTAATTATTTACAAAAACCTGACCAAACATCCGTCAAAAAAACGACCGTGAAAAGAAACCACCTATAACGAACGCTCAATGCATTGAACATGATAAACGTTTAAAAACAATAGTAAATAATAAAAATAACAATATGTGATTGTCACTTTGCTCAACTTTTAAGAAAAAAAGTAAACGCAACAAATAAAAATAAAAAATATTTTAGAAAGGTAACGACTATGGATAGCAATTATTTTGATTTATGAAAAAGTAATGTCGATTAGAATAATCGAAAAATGTTCATCTAGAAAGTAAGAGTAAAAAAAAATGGAATTTATAAAATGAAAGTGATAATATAGTGTACTCAGATTAAAATGGATTAAAAATCGATTCAACTCACCTCTGCAAAAACACGTACACACACACACAGACACACGTCTTTCTATTTAATTTGTGGTTATTCAATTCATACTAATTAAAAAGGAACGAAATTCGGATCTAGGTCTGTCTCTATGTTTATACAAAAAATAAATAAACACAGCAATTACGAATATATGAAATTTACAGAAAAAAAACAACCGGAGAGGAAATGTTGCCTTTTCCGGCGATTTTTTTTTTATCCTTTATAGAGTTAAAGAGATGATAATAGAGAGTTATACAAATGTTAATATTTATAAACTAATCAGTGAAATTTAGTTTATAAAAATTTAAAAATTTATCTTCGTAAGAAACCATATTTCTTTATTAAGAGGTGGGTGAATTTTTTTGACTTCATGCAATCACGAGTGCTTGTCAAACCAGATTTTTCATGTCGACATACATGTATATTTAGTTTCCCCCGATATATATAGTGATAAAAGATGTAAAATTTATAAGTATGGGGAAATATTTGTTTTGTTACCATGGCAAACATATCGCCTATCTTTTCTATCAAGTACAAGAGTAAAGTGGTCTTCAGAAGATTTCAATGGCAATATGAGAATATACATTTTAAAGAGCATCTAATAAATAATTAATTTTTGAATTTTAATCAAAATCGTTAAAGCGAATTTTGAGAAAATAAAAAAAAAATGAAAAATTACATCAGTAAAGTACTAGTACTCGTTGGCCTATTTTGTTCAAAAGCTTCGTGTCACGTCCCAGGAGGGTACCTTATTTAAATATAAAATTTCAACCTCCTAGCTCAATTCCTTTATGCTTAAAACTGAACACAGACCATGTCGCAAAAACCACTTTTTTTTGGATTCAAACGTGTATATCCATCAAAATCTCGACATCGAATTTTTGACATGAATCCAATACTTTCTCTCTCTATATATTAACATACAGTATATAGGTAAGAGAAAATAACAATTTGGAGATTTACTTACCGAATGAAAGAATTTGAATTTGAAGTCATCAGACGAGACGAGGTGGTTACGGTTCGACAGTCAAAGCCTTAATGGCGAGATGCTAGAGTTCAGCTCTAGTTATCTTGACCTGTGGACAAGTTACAACAAGTTTAAGAACACTTTAATACAAAATGATTTTTTTTTCTTAAATTTCATTAATTTAAAATTTAATAAAGAATATTTTTTTACACTTCTATTAGTGTTATTATTTGTTTATAATAATTGTAATTTTTACAAGATTAAAACACAAAAACTTTGTTGAAATAATGTAGGCGAACAAAAGGTTAACGATCTCTGTATTTGACATGAATATATTCTTAGTTTAGACAAAGGAATAATAAGCAAGGCGTTATATTCGAGTGTTTTCGAATATCCTATCCCGATAGCTATTTATAAGCGACTAAAAGAGATGGAGGTAGAAGAAAATTGTTTATTAAAATTTATAAATGGTTTGTTTTGAATTGGAAATGATATTTTATTTAGTTAAGCAAACAAAATGGGAAGTGAATAAATTTTGAGCTACCTAAACTTTAAACTATAAGTAGTTCTTAACAAAACAGGAAACAAATTAATAATGAAAATACCCCCAGAGAAATCGGATTAAAGGTGAGGAAAATGGGTAATATGAAACAAATTTGAACAATTTAAATAAATGTCTATATTAAATTTATAATTAAATACCTGTGTGATTGAAGGTTGTAAAATCCCTACATAGAATCAATCAGTCAATGAGTTATTGAAATCATATCAAAAAAAAATTAATAAAATAATTTCACCTTGTTAAATAGAATATATTAAAAAGAAGCCATGGAAGGTTCCTTGTAAATAAATGAAGTTATTTGGCTGAGAATAAATTTTTTTTTGCAAAAATTGATTTAGTTTGCTGGAAGATAGGCAACCCAAATGACCAATTCACTGATGATGGAGTGAGAGATCTGAGGCTCGCATATTTTTTTAAAGATTATTTCTTTTGTTTGGATCTGTCACCCTTCTTGACTATTACGTATTTATCTAAATTTATTTTTCTTCAATTTTTCGAACGTTCACAATAAATTCGATGAATTTATAAATTATAGTTTTTTTTTGTTTTTTTTAATCTTTATAATTGATTTTTTTCTGTACTTTTTTGATATAATTAATATTTCTAATACCATACTTTGCCAAGAAAAAAGTTCATTCTAAACATCATATAAGTTAATTTAAAAAAACACATAAGTTAATTTAAAAAAATGGAAAGCACACAAATGCCCCGGATCCTGGGTTCGATTTCTGGGTGTCATGGACAAATAAACATACAAAAAATTGTTAAAAACAGGATTGTCTTGCCGGGCCCTATGGATGAACATACCATCTATTGCTAAAGCCCGGAAGTTAGGCAGCCCAAATGGCAGGTTGTCTGTGTGAGGAAAAACCTTTTTCATAGCACACAATAGGCCTAACAATCTTTTTTTTAACAAAAAAAGGTGAAAAATCTGGTGTGACTGTCGCACAGCATAAAGTGGTCTTCAGAAGATTTCAATGGCATTATGAAAATATACATTTGAAAGAGCATCTAAAAAATAATTGATTTTTAAATTTTAATCAAAATTGTTGGTGCAAATTTTAAGAAAAAAAAAAAACTGAAAAAGTTCATCAGTAAAGTACTAGTACTTTTTGGCCGATTTTGATTAAAAGCTTATTTTTACGCCTTAGTTGGGTGTCTAACTTAAATATAAAATTTCAACCTCCTAGCTCAATTCCTTCATGCTTAAAATTGAACACACACAGACAGACCATGTAGCCACAACCACTTTTTTGGATTCATGGGACCTCAAAACGTGTAGATCCAATAAAATCTCGACATCGAATTTTCGACATGAATCTAATACTTTCTATCTCTATATATTGACATATATAGAGGTAAGAGAAAGTAAAAAGGTCGTGTGCGTTTGGGCTGCCTATATACCGGGCTTTAGTCCCAACACTATTGCAATTGATGATATATTAAATAGGCTCACCCTCCTAAAAAAAAAAAAAAAAAAAAAATTAATTTCAAATTCGAATATATGGGCTCTACAGAGGAGAAAAAAATCACTATATTTTTTATTGTTGAAATATATATAAAGATGTTGATGTATAATCAATAAATACAAATAATCGAGTGTTTTATTTTGTAATTAATTTATAAAATCTTTCATCGAGAGTCAACGTCGGAACCTTTAAATGTAATTAGCCAATTAAGAGTTTATTGGGCTCTAGAGGACGTAACTACAGTATTATCTCCGTTTTTGGTTAAAAGTAGGGCTAATTTTAGACAGCATTGGGATTAAAAAATTCAGATTGAAACGTATTTTCAACTATTTCTTATCCATCAATCATATAGGCGGCCTATTTAATCTAGTCAAATAAACGTCATAAACAATCAATTTTAAATATACAGATACGATGATGTATTTCTAAAATTATTATTTATATTTAAACAACTAATAAAATATTTATTTATTTTACAATATATAATTTTCATGAATAAATAAAACGAGAATTTTTAATCTATTTGAAGGTTATCAATTATATTCTATCGTTACTATCTTTTAACACTTTATTAATAATTAATTATTAATCATCCTAATAACATTTTTGATTATTATTTTATCTGATTGATTGATTGAGATTTAAGCTTTTTTTTATTATTATTAATAAATTGGCGTGGGAAAATTTAGCTACCAAACAAGAGACGTCAAAACGTTTCTTGTACAACGCACAACTGATAAAAAAATATAATTTTTAGGAATTCTTCTGGCTTTATTAATGATTCATTCATTCATTTTTACGAAATAAATCATTATTAAGGTGGGTGTCTCGAGGTGCTGATTTTGAAAAGTTCCAGCGACCACAATTTTGAAGCTATCCACCTTAAGTTTTTTTTTTTTTTTAAATTAAAGCTATTTAAAATTATAGAAGCCCTGTTTTTGATTTTCGAAATTTTTTTTTTAGATTAATCACATTAAATAAAAGATATTTTTAAAAAATTTGGTCTATATCTTATAGATAATTAATTTAGTAATCATTGTGTTAAAAAATAATTAATTTTTTGTATTTAATTAATTAGCTGGAACCTTTCAAATGAAATGGAATAAAATGCTTGTTTCCCTATGGGCAGAACTAACGCCATCTCTTGCCGCCTAGAGTAACCAGCTTCTGAATCGGCTTTTGACGGTTTTTCGAGACTCGCCCCTTAAATATCTAATATTGGTAGGGATAGCACACCCACAAAAAGGAAGATTTGAATTCGAGCCCCGGCTGCATTTTTCCAAAACATGAGTTATGTATTATTTATTTTGGCCCTCTACTAAGCGGTGGGGAAAGAGTATGAGCAAAAATTATCGGAAGAAATAATTTACAGTTTAAGAGATTTGGTACTGAAAATTGAAGATAAATTGTTTGTGGGGTTAAAGATTCTAGGTTAGACAGCCTTCTGAAACAATGGATCAATCAAATGAATAGAGCAAGAGATGCGGATTTGAGAAAGAATCTGAAGAAGCAACAAAAAACAGATTATCACACCACTTAAAGATATTGATGAGGCGAGTAGTTGGGCTCCTATCACTGAGTTTTGAGTTTAAATATTAATTAGAGAATTAAGAATTTAATAGATTTATTTAATATAACAAAAAAGAAAAAATCGGTTTGACGGTGAGACACACAACTTTCTCTTACGCTTTAGCAAGAGAAAGTTGGGTACTGTGCTTGTCACACCAGATTTTTTTGTGTCGAGATATATTTTGTTGCCCTTAGCACATAAGTTCCAAACTTGACCAGGCGATTCATAGACGGGCTGAGCTACAGAATGCTTCCACATCAAGTAAAGTGTACTTCAATCAATTAGGCCTACCACGAAAAATATCATCACTGATATACTTTTTAAAGAGAATCAAAAAAATAGTTGATTTATTAATTTTATTCAAAATCGTTGAAGCGAATTTTGAGAAAATCGAAAAAACCTGAAAAAGTACATCAGTAAAGTACTAGTACTTTTTGGCCGATTTTGTTCAAAAGCTTATTTTCAACCTCTTGGAAAGGTGCCTAATTTAAATATAAAATTTCAACCTCGTAGCTCTTTTAGTTTCTGAGATATTTTGTTCACAAACAGACAGTCCAATTTGTTGCGGGTCCTACTTTTTTGGACTCAGGGGACCTCAAAACATGTATATTCATCAAAATCTCGACATCGAATTTTTGACATGATCCCAATACTTTCTTTCTCTAAATATTTCATATATAGGGTAAGAGAAAGTAAAAAATCTGGTGTGACTGTCGCACAGCACACAACTTTTTATACATATATATAGAGGTAAGAGAAAGTAAAAATGACCTGTAAATATCAAATTTCAAAACTATTCTTAATTGGGAAGTGTCTTAAGATTGACTAATTCGCGTGAGGTTTCAAATAAAGTACCACATTATTTTGGTCTATTTTGATCTAATTTCCCTCAACTTTTGCCATCAAAAATATCAAATTTCAAACCTCTAGCTCATCGGGAAGTGTCTTAAGCAAAGACTAAAAGTTGGTGACCTTGAAAAAGTAAGTTAAATAAAAGCATTTAATTAATAATTAAAAAGAAACTTTATAATAGGCGAAATCGTCGAGATTTTAGGGTAGGTACAGTGAGCGCCGCAATTAAGTCTCCACCTGATAGCTTTAGCCTTAAGTATATGGTAGGGCCTATATGTTGAAATAATTTTAAATTTGAAAAGGAAAATAAAATCATCTGTACCAGATTTTACGGCTTAGCTTTTCGGTAATTAAAATTATTTCACTATATACCATATACTACTATGCCATATACTCTAGCTATCAGGTGGGGACATAATTGAGGAGCTCACTGTGTACCTGAGTTTTGTTTTGGAAGGTTCGATTAAATTATCCAGAGCTCCTTTAGAGCTACTACTTAGCATAATTCCTAAGGAGATAACAACAGCATTTCCGGTGCAATTAATCGAAAAATCCATTAGTACTTATTCCAATCTCCAGCGACCAAACGTGAACTATAATCATTTTTACAAAGTTGTTGTCAATGTATTTAGAAATAATAGCTTATTCTTTTAGATTATGATATATAATAATGGAGTTCAGATCTTAGCAAACTAATAGTCCAGCTAAAGATTTTGTGGTAAAATGTGGAGAAAGAGAATAAAATAGATTTTTTAATTTTGATGCAGTCCCGTATTTTTTTGTTTACATCAATATTAATTGGTTGTAATAGTTGAAGACAGGGAGAGGGAGAGGAAGAGAGATTGCATGGCCGCGCATGTCGCTCAACAGGTGTTCCCCTGTTCGGGGGTGTAGCTCAGAGTCTGTGTTATAAAGCCTCGACGTTGTCCTCCTTGTCGGCTTTGTCGGCTATCTGGCTATCGGGTGTCTTGTGTTACTTGCTGAGCGGTTGCTGCGCGCTGCGCACCTATTTAACCTGTCCCATGGCCGATTCGGCCCTTTTGGCCGCTGTTCTCGCTCTTGCTGCTGTTTGCTGTTTTGCTGATGCACTCGGCCGACAAGCCCTGTCCTCGCCGTCCCTTTCCAACGAGGTCTGGCAAGGTGGGAATTGTTTACAACCTTCTTTTAATATAAGAAAAATATTTGTTATAACTGTGGACGCGCTCTTTTAAAAGAATTCTAGCAAAAAATTTTAGCAAAATGAGTTTAGGTTAAAGTGGCTGTTCTCACATACATTTACGGTATTTTGTGAACCATGCGAGGAAGATTATCTCCCACTTACTTACTCCAGTAAGTGTCCAGACAGTGAACAATTTTGTACGGCAAGCAGAATTTGTTTTGCAACTCTAGATTGTTGAAACTTATTCGATTAGCAATAAACCTTCTGTCAATGTGGTGGTGATTTTTTAAATTTATTTCCAGAGGTTAGAGGTTTAAAATTATAAGATAGAGGTTCGGATAAAAAAAAAACATTTATTGTAGGTCCTGTATATTACAGGAGGTGAAAGTACTAAATTTTTATAAATTAAGTAATCAACAACAGGTACTTTTTATTTTATTTTATTTCAAAAATTTGTTCCAGTTTTTAAACCATTTTTAAGAATAAGTACAGAAATTTTTTGTTATTTTGAAATTTTTTCTATAATCACTTTATTAACCTTAACTAAATTATTATTATTTTTACCTTCTAGGGTTATAAAAATATTAATTAATATAACAAAAAATTGTAGCCATTCGACGTATTTTTTTGGACATTTTAACCGCGGAGAGAGGTCATTTTCTGGTCACAGGTCTGAAGGAATCGCGAGATCTCCGTTTTTTTTGCATAAGAACTTTTAAATAAATAAAAAAAATTTCCGACTTTAAATTGATTTAAAAAATTTGCTTCGGAGTGGATGAGGTTTTATTAAAAGACCAAAAAAAAAAAATGTTAATTGGATAAAATTGGACTGGCTTTTTTTATTTAAAAACTATTTAGAATAGTCTAATATGAAAATAGACGTAGGTCTATATAATAAAATAAATCTGGCCAATAACATAAGCGAAAACATTTTATTTATTGAATATAAGAATATCTTTTTCAATTCAATTAGGCTTACAGAGTTTGTGCCCATTTTTTTAATTAAAATATTTTTTATTTGTGCTTTTTGTGATTCTGTTCTCATTGCTTAAAAATCTTATATACAACAGCAAATAGAAGACAGTCTGTGAATTATTTTTCTCAAACTCTATAAAACTTTAAGGGGAATGAATAAATATATTCTAATCTGGTAAAATTGCTAGAACTCTGTATAATAAGAGTATTCGCATTTCTGAGGCTCCTTCAGATTGAGAAGGGATCTTGAGTCCCTAGGGACAATCTTTCTGCAGAATGCATAAAAAAGTAGATTATAGTGAGAGTTAGTGGATGTCGGGAAATAAAAGAGCATCTTAAAATTGCTTAGAGAATAAATAATCTGATAAAGCCACCTCTAATTCTAAACATCTTTATAAAAAAAAATGATAAGTTTTAGGAATATTCTTAAAAAAAAAATTTTTTAACGTTAATGTAAACGAGGTGAAGCTATCTAAACTATCTTAAATACTAGGCTTCTATTGATTCATTGTTACTATTTGTCCCAATTCAAAGTTTGTTTTTGGAATGAAATTACAAGTTTATTAAAAAGAGAAGATAGCAAAAAAAAATTAGATAAACTACAAAAGTATGTAGTAAGATCAGACTAAAATTGAGGAGACTACATAACCTATAAAACCTTCATTAAAAATCATTTTTTTTATTTAAAAATAAAATTTATCCAATTAATAGTTTATGAAAAAAAAAAAAATATTCGTTAGTGATGACTAGAGACCGGATTTTAAGCAAAATGCTTATTGCTGAATTTTATAAGCAGCCATTAGATATTTAATTTCTAGGCGAATTACGAAAAACTAAGCGTATTGAGATTACATTTTTTATGCTTTTTTTGCTTTTTTTGAGTTTTCATGCTTTTTTTGCCCTTTGAGCTTATTTGAACTTATTTTACGAATATTTATAATTTTTTTTTTTTTTTTTATTAAAATACACAATATTTTCCCATTCACACACGCATACACAAGGGTCGTATATAAGGGAGGGAGGGCGAGGGAGCCCGGCCCCCCTCCGAAATTTTCCAAATGCATATACATATAAGGGAATATATAGACATTAGCGGATCTCGGCCACCTCGAAATGTTTGATCGGCCCCGCAGTGCGAAAAAATATAGCCCTGTAAAAAATTTTTTTTCTGCAGGGTGAAAAACAAAAGAGAAAATGTTCTGCGGAGCGGCAAAATTTTGGTGTGGAAAACCTTTGCCTCCGCAAAAGGGGAAATGTTCCGCGGGACGGCAAAAATATCGTGTCTCTAAAAAAAAGGTAAAATGATTTTCGCAGGGCGGGGCGGAAAAAATTTAGTTTATTAAAAAAAAAATTCCGTAGAAAAATTTTTGAGTTTAGGCCCCCCCCCCCGAAAAAAATTTTCTTTATACGCCCATGGCCTACGCACAGTCTTTTTGGCAACTTAGGCCATTTAAAACTTTAAACAATACTCGTTATTTGTAAATATATCTATTGGGGGTCCAGGCATTCTTATTTAAGCCATTTGGTATCCAAGTGGCTTAAATAAAATCATCGGACTCCATGGAATCCGAATCCTCGACCCTTGGTATACAAGGCAGGCGCTCTACCAACTACACCAAGCCCGAGGAATATACAATTTTTAAAAATAATTTAAAACATTCAGCAAAATGTAAAGCAAATCCTTCGGCAACTGCGCAAATCGCGCCTTCCCTACTCTGACTCGAGCCCCTTGGGACCCCTGGACCCCTCCTGCGGCGGACCCTTGCAGGGGGGTAATCTGGTGGGACTGGCCTCACACCAAGGGCGGATACAAGGGGGGGGGGGGTAAAGGGGGTAATTACCCCCCTGAGATTTGAAAAAAATACTTTTTTTCGAAAAAAATGTATTTTTAATGTAAAATTTTAAAAATTAATACTTAAAAAATTGATTTATATTTATATTCTGGCAAACAAGTACAGAATGCGCCTTTAAATTACCGCTGTGTGACCAGTCACTCCAGATTACCCCCCCCCCCCGAGAAACACCTCTGGATCCGCCACTGCCTCGCACTTTCGGTAATTTAAAGTTGCATTCTGTATTTGTTTACCCGAATATAGGTATATACAAATTAATTTTTTTTCATTTTTAAAATTTTATATTAAAATTAATTACATCCTTTACCCTCCCCCCCATGTATCCGCCATTAGAATGAGTAGAAATTGCTTATGAGATGCTTTTTTTCACTTTTTATGCTTATTATTTTTTTTATTTCGCTCGTTTAGGCACGCGCCATTGGGCCATAACATCTACAAAATAAAATACATACAAAAATAAATACATAAAAATTAACACCAACCATTTTTTTTTATGCTTATTTAAAACTTTTTATTCAAGATTTTTATGCTTTTTTAAGCACTTTTTTTCCATTTTTTTATGCTTTTTTGTCCGGTCTCTAGTGATGACAATCCATTATACTGATAAATTCAATCTATTTTAACCCTAATTGGATTCAGAGAGAAAAAAAAAAATTCTATAGATTAAAATTTTCCATTTTTACTTTCTCTTACATCTATATATGTTAATATATAAAGAGAGAAAGTATTGGATTCATGTCGAGAATTTGATGGATATACACGTTTTGAGGTCCCCTGAATCCAAAAAGTGGTTTTCGCGACATGGTCTGTCTGTGTGTCTGTGAACAAAATATCGCAAGAACAAAAAGAGCTAGGAGTTTGAAATTTTATATTTAAGTAAGGCACCCCCATGGGATGTGAAACGAAGCTTTTGAACAAAATTAGCGAAAGAGTACTAGTACTTCACTGATGTAATTTTTCAGTTTTTTTCGATTTTTTCAAAAATTTTCCCTAAAACTATTTTGATTAAAATTCAAAAATCAAATATTTTTTAGATGCTCTTTAAAACGTATATTCTCATTTTGCCTTTGAAATCTTCTGAAGACCACTTTACTCTTGTACTTCGAATCTTTCCGATAAGTGAAATGCCACGGTAACAAAATAAAAAAAATTTCCCATATGTATAAATTTTACATCTTGACTCGAAATTCGAATGTACCGTACTGTCGGAAACTTAATATATGTCGACAAAAAAAAAAACACAAGTAAGGTAAGAGAAGAGAAAGCTGTGTGCGGTGGGACTCTTTTGGCTATTGAGGCCATTTAGGGTCTTGAATGAATTGTATTTTATTGATATAAGTAACAATGGCTATCGGGGGACTTTCAACGCGCTGATTCCTCGGTCATCCAAGATTTTGCCGTATTCTTATTTAATATCAGTGCTGTTATAAAACTCTCTTCATTCCAGATTATTATACATAACTAACAAACAATAAGTTCAACAGTATGTGAGTTCAGGATCGTTTTATTTAAACTTTGTAGTCGGTTTTTGTATCCTGTTATATAAAATTTGAGAAGTTGGATAAGAATTTGATTTAATTAAAATATTGATTAAAATTATTTCAACTAAAGAACCTCCCACTTTCATCCGCTCTGAAAGGAAATTGATTTTGCACCTAAGTTTATAATCTGCCCAGGGGTTAAATATCATAAAGATGCATCTTAAATGGACCAATTGTCTTTAAATTGCAGAAAGTAAATATTAAAAAAAAAATTGTTTGTTAACACGTACAGGGCCGGAACTAGGAGATTTTTTAGAGGGGGCAAAATTCTAATTTTCCGTCCCCTCCTTAAAATTTTCTATACAAAACTCATATCATTTTACCTTTTTACTTTCTCTTACCTATGTATATATGTAATATATATATAGAGAGAAAGTATTGGTTTCATGTCAAAAATTCGATGTCGAGATTTTGATGGATCTTTACGTTTTGAGGTCCCCTGTATCCAAAAAAGTGGTTTTCGCGACATGGTCTGTCTGTCTGTGTGACTGTGTGTGTGTCTGTGTGTCTGTGTGTGTGTGTGTGTGTTCAATTTTAAGCATGAAGGAATTGAGCTACGAGGTTGAAATTTTATATTTAAGTTAAACACCCCCCGGGACCGGAAAAATAAGCTTTTAATCAAAATCGGCCAAAGAGTACTAGTACTTTACTGATGTACTTTTTCAGTTTTTTTCGATTTTCTCAAAATTCGCTCTAACGATTTTGATTAAAATTCAAAAATCAATTATTTTTTAGATGCTCTTTCAAATGTATATTCTCGTTTTGCTCTCAAAATTGTTTGAAGCACACTTTACTCTTGTGCTTCATAGAGAAGATAGGAGAAATGGTTGCCATGGTAACAAAATATAAATATTTTCCCATGTTTATAAATTTGACATCTTTAATTCTAATATATTGGCGGAAACTAAATTTTTGTCGACACGAAAAATCTGGTGTGACAAGCACAGAACACAACTTTCGATTACCGAAGGTAAGAGAAAGTTGTGTGCTGTGCGCCAGTCACACCAGATTTTTTTATAGTAAATCTTTCTTTAATTGCCGCCCCCTGATATCTGCCGCCCGGGGCACACGCACCCACTGCCCCCCCTTAGATTCGGCCCTGAACAGGTATTAAATCAGCGATGTTATCAATATTATCAAATATAAATATGTCCCCAGCCTTGGTGTAGTTGGTAGCGTGCCTACCTTCTATACCGAACGTCGCGGGTTCGGACCCCAGGTAGTTCGATGATTTTATTTAAGCCATTTGGATTCCACTTTCTCCTACCTATATATTAATATAGGATATCTCAAAAAAATGTACTCCCACTTCGAATGATGAGAAAAACATTACATATGTACATAAAGTGAAATGAACTAGCTTCGAATAGAGAAAACAAATGTAATTGAAGAATCATGTTCGCAAATGTTCAAATTGATGAGCATTATTGTCAAGACAACGCTGGTACCATTTAATACCTTGGCGCGTTCCCCAGGCCTCACGCCCATGGACTTCTTTTTGTGGGGGTATCTCAAAGACAAAGAATATCGTACAAAACCAAGAACAATTGATGCCTGAAATTGAAAAGTGAAAAACAATTTCGCGATATACCTAATGAACTGTTCGCGTCACGGTTGCGAATTCCTTGGTGCAACTTATCAGCGTTGTCTGGACAATAAAGGTCATCAATTTGAACATTTGCGAACATGATTCTTCATTTACATTTCTCTTCTGTATTTGAAGTTATTCCATTTCACTTTTTGTTCATAAATAATGTTTTTCTCGTCTTTCGAAGTATGAGTATTTTTTTTTTTGAGACACCCTGTATATATGGAGAGAAAGTATTGGATCCATGTCGAAAATTCGATGTCGAGATTTTTATGGATATACACATTTTGAGGCCCCTGAAGTAAATTTATAAAAATTTATTTCAAGACGATATCATCAGACAGGTGGTTGAGCAAAGGTGTACAATTTGTTTCTCAGCCTGATATTGCCATTAGAGTGCTCTGAGAGTAGCAAACAAACTTTATATGTGTGATTTGTTTGTTTCCAAAGTTTAAAATTGAAATATCTCAGAACTATGTATTTGTGGATTTGCACTATCTGCGCCCGATCCCTTCAATTACCTCCACCAGTATGGTTTAAAATCTATATGACGTTAGATGGGTAAAACGCCAAAAAAAGCGTAAAACTTGTATATTTTCGTTTTTAAAAAGAAAATGAGGGGAGATTATAGTAAAAGCTAAAAATCAAATTTGTTTAAAATAAAAAATCAAATAATATAGATAAAGCCTCTTGATACATTTTTTTTTGTTTGATTTTTTATGTACTCAAAAACGGAAGCCATCTGCTATTTTAAAATAATAGGAAGGATATTTAATGGATTTGATTTAATTTGTATATTATCTGGCCATTTACTATTTACTTAACACTTGAAGGAGGTTTTCTATTATATACAGTAGATAGACCTACTAGTTTTTTTTTTTTATCTTTTATAACAATGCTATGTTCACATCTACTTATTCTTGGAGATTCAGCGAAAGTGATTGTAATTGATAAAGATGAATTCTTCAATAAGTCTAAATATTTACCATGAGATTTTAAGAAAAGAAATTATAATTCATTAATAATTTTTTTTTTTTTTTTTTTTTTTTAATTTATTTAAGGCCTTTTTTAGGCATCTGAAGCTATTTAGACCTCGTCCCTATTTATTTCAACTGATTGATATCCAATTCAAAAATAAATGGGGAATGACTTCAACGAAACTTTCTCGTATATTCTTTTGGAATTACGTCTGGGTGTGTGTGTGAACACGATTGCTTAAAAACCAAAGCAGCTAGATCGATGAAATTTGGTATATGCTCCTTACACTAAAATTGTAGATTCCTATCAACTTTTGGAATAAATACGTCACTTGGAAGTAGTACTTTACCTAATAAGTTTTTTCAGAAATTTTGAAATTTTCAATTTTTTTTTTTTTTTTGGAATGGGTGCATAAGATCCGAAGACCTATAATGACCAATAGTCACATGCAGCCAGGAAGAAAATAAAAACAAAAGGAGAAGCATAAAGGGGAAACTCAACTGCGGGAACTGAGAAGATGCCTGTTGAGGTTAGACTTGAAAGTCTGAAGATTGTAGGTTTTGGGGAAGATACACGCAGGGAGCTTGTTCCAATCACGGGAGGTCATGGAGACAAGGAAGAATGAAATTGATTTGTTCTGTTAGTCGTGATCTGAACAGCATAGGGATGCTGGGACGATGCCTCTCTTGTGTTCCTTTGTTATATTATGATAAAGTACTCAATTTTTTTCATTCTTTGACATTTTTTCGAAAACTGAATATTTTTTGAAATAGTCAAAGAAGAAAAGGACTTTTTTCGTAATTTTGATAAAAATCAAAACGCCTTCGGGCTTGGCGTAGTTGGTAGCGCGCCTGCCTTGTATACCAAGGGTCGAGGGTTCGGATCCCAGGCAGTCCGATGATTTTATTTAAGCTATTTGGATACCAAATACTCTAGGTTACAGGGGCGTATATAAGGGGGCCGGGGCCCGGCCCCCCCAAATATCCCAAAAACATATACATATATAGGGATATACAGACATCAGCGCAACAAATTTTTCCGCAGGATGGAAAACTTTGGTTCCGCAAAAGAAAAAATGCTCCGCAAAAAAATTTCGTGTGAAAAAAATTTTCCGCAGAAAAATTTATGAGTTCAGGCCCCCACCGAAAAATATTTCTATATACGCTATATATAGATTATAGCCTAAAAAAAACTTTTGATAAAATCACTAGAACATTTTTAAAAATTTGCTTTTTTAGTATTTGAAGGAAATAAATATTTTTAATTTTCTTTGGGTGTTGCATTTAATAACAAACTTAATATGCTTGTTAAAATTAAGTATGTTATCAAATATAACACTCAGGTCACTATAATAATCCTCATCCATTTTATAATTAAAATTAGTAAGCTTCCTGGTGCATAAAACTACCCTTTTGTCAATGTTCTGTGATTGATTTGCGACCCACGCATCTCCTTAAATCTGTTCCTATCTCTACTTAAACTTTCAATTAAATTCATGATTGCTAGTGTAAAATTATGATAAATTATAGAAAATAAAAGAAAAATAAACTTGAAAATAAATGAAGAAAGATTTTTAATTAAAGAATCGGTTTATAAAATTTTCCTATTCATAAGAGAAGAAAATTAAACGAGGACTTATTTAGTTGGCCCTTGGGAGCTCATTTATCAAAATATATATACTTAACTATAATCGACAAGCATACAATATTTTAACAAAACATTTCAAATGGATGATGAAAACGACAGAAAAGAGGCAAGTGGGTGAAAGGGGAGGAGGGGATGAAAAAGATAGATAGATGTTCACAAGAGGAGCGAAAGAGAGAGCGATGGACGACAGAGGGGAGGAGAGTAGAAAGGTGAAGATAAAATTCGACCTCAATTCAATATTTCATATTTACATTGGGTGTATAAAACGTTATAATTAATAACTGCCTTAAATTGTTTGACAGTTTTCTAATTCGAGTGATTATAAACAAAAAAAAAAATTATATAAAAAAAAAAAAAGATCATGTATTAAAAAAGTAAAAAAGAATTTGTGACCCGGTCACTTTATAGACGGTTTCATAAAAAAGTGATACTAATTGGATAGGAATATATTGATAGTGCTATTTGATTCTAATAGTGGGCAGGTTCTGTCAAATAAAACCTGTATAAAATTATATATCGACTATGTTATGCACGAAGGAACCAAGCGTCATTAACCTAAATCTAAGATAAAGGCTATTTCATTTGCACAAATTTCTATACTAAGGGTCGCGGGTTCGGATCCCAGGCTGTCCGATGATTTTATTTAAGGTACGCGTCTTGGGGTGCTAATTTTGAGAGATTCCAGCAGCCACAATTTTTAAGCTATCGATCTCAAATTTTTTTTTCAGATTAATCGCATTAAAGAAAAGATATTTTTAAAAAATTCGCTCTATATCTTATAGATAATTAAATTAGTAATCATTGTGTTAAAAAATAATTAATTTTTTACCTTTAATTAATTAGCTGGAATCTTTAAAATGAAATGGAATAAATCCCTTGTATTCCTATGGAAAAACTAACGCCATCTCTTGCCGCCTCGAGTTACTCGGTAGTGAATGGTCTTCTAACGGCTTTTCGAGACGCGCACTTTAAGCCATTTGGATATCAAATGTCGATTATCTTAAAGTCTTATAAGTTGCCGAAGAGACTGTGTGTATGTGTGTGTGAGTGTGAATGGGAAAAAGTGTGAGTGTTAAAAAGAAAATTGCACAATTATAAACAAACCCACAGGCAATGACTTTTTTTCTTGTTTTATACAAAAAAAAAGTGAACAGAGTAATAATTTTGAGATTTAAATAAAAAGTAGAACTTCTTTTTCCCTAAAGATGGTGGGTTTCTCAATTTCGATCATAATGGCGCTTGGTTCCTTCATGCATAACATGTTCCATATATCCTGCCCGTGACTAGTTTTCTAAACATCATTGATAAGAAATATTGTGTACCGAGATGCTATTAAAAAAATATTTAATGTTTTCAAATACAGAAGTTTTGAGGTCAAATAAAAGTTTGAAATCCAGTTAAAAGAGAGGTGAAATGAAGAGAAAAAATATCTATCAGCTTAGCTCGGGTAACTCATTGTTGCTTTATGGGTAATCACAAGAAACATTCCTGGATTTAATAATATAATCTTAATTTTGATGTAATAGAAATGATTTTTCTGATAGGTTGCATGGGAGCACTGATCATATTGGGGTTTTTATAACTTATACATCCCCCTTAGAAAATCTTTTTCGGGCATTAATAAGTTAGACTAATTATTTAAAAAATTTGGAGCGACTGGCCGCATATCAGATTACTTTCTTTTATCTCAGGTAATTGCAAGTTGTGTTCGTTGCGTGTCACACCAACTTTTTGTGTCAACATTAATTTAGATTCCAGCATTTAATTTATATAAATTTATAAACAGAGAAAAATATTTTTATTTTGTTTTCACGGCAATTAAATTGCCTGCCCTAGGACAAAATAAAAAATATTTTTCTACGTTTATAAATTTTACGTCTTGAATGCCGGAATCTCAATTAATGTTGAAAAAAAAAATTTTGGTTTAACAAGGAATATAAATATAGGTATATTTATTATGGAACACAAGATTAAAGAGCTCTTCAAACAATTTAGAGGGTATTATGAGAATATACATTTTAAAGAGAAACAAAAAAAAATAATTGATTCTTAAAATTTAATCAAAATCTTTGGAGTTGATTTTGATAAAATTGAGAAAAACTTAAAAACTCCTGGGATATTTTATTCACAGACTAATTTCAGGATCATAGGCGCCGGCAAGGGTACATTGCCCCCCCTGGCATCCTATAGGAGGAGGCAGATGGGGCAATATGTCTTCTCTTATTTCATTTATTTTTAAAAATGATACATTTTTACTTTAAAATCTTTTAAATTAAAAAAAAATTAAAAGAGAAAGAAATTAATTTTTCCCAAAATATTTTATATAGACCCTATAGGGTATTTCTAATTTCTAAAAATTTTTTATATTGAATTAAAAGAAGAAAATTAAAAATATTTATTTTCTTCAAATAGTATAAATATAGCCTAAAAAAATTTTGATAAAATCACTAGGAAATTTTTTAAAATTTTAATTTTATTAAAATTGTGATTTTATTTAAAATTTTCATAGCTTTATAGTAGATTTGTTTATGTTTTATACTATTTGAACATATTAAAAAAAAAATTTTTTGCCCCTCCCCCCCTGATTCAAATTCGTTCCGGCACCTTATTTAAGCCATTTGGATACCAAATGGCTTAAATAAAAATGCCTGGACCCGCAATAGATATTATAAATAATAACGGTTATAGTCTTATATGGCCTAAGTTGCCGAAAAAGACTGTGTATGAGTGCGGGAGTGTGAGTGTGAATCAGAAAAAGTGTGTTTTTTATAAATTTTTTTTTTTTTTTTAACTTAAGGTTGTTCGGATAGTACATCGTAAGTCATAATAGAATCTAAATTTTTTTTTAAATAAAATTAAAAATTTGAATGCCAAAATTCCTTATTATAATTTAGTCGTGACCTATCATAGTTTATAATTGGATTAAGTTAATAATTTAATTACCAAAAATAATAAATGAATGACTTTCGACTTGAGTAGTTTTTCACGTAATATAGAACTGGCAACATTGCATTCATCAACTATCTATTTTAAATCTTAAACGCCTTAAATTTTATTTTATTTAATATATTACAATGTTTAATGCAAATCAGTTTAAACATAATGGACGATTTGCGAGAAAAAATATTGTAAAATTGAAAAAAAAATGTATCTGACATAGAGATAAGACACTTATGCTATGCGACGTTGCCAGGCTGGTCTGACTCTCGAGAATTCATTATTTTTAAATATTAGCGACTGTCATTTTGGAGAATTTTTTTGACTTTCTTGTTAAAATATCTTTAAAAGCGGTCAGCAGAAACTTTTGGTTTTATTTTTAACGTATTCCTCGGAAGTGAATTAATAAAATGTAAGTTTTTTTGTTTTTGTATCATTTGCACAGATGCCTATATAATTCGATATGTGTGAATTTCGTCGTTATTCCCCATAGGCTACATGTTAAATTTCAATTTTTTAAAAATTAATTACACGATAACCCTGTGTCAGATCTGCTTCAAAATTTTATTTTATACGTATTTGATAGTGATTAATAACATATTAAAAAATTAGCTTTTAATCTACTCAAGTGCTTTAATGTCCGAACAACCTTAATTAAATGGCCGTCGGAAAAACCATTTGGCCAATGGCAAAGTAAAATATGTTGCAAATATAGGAACCCGAGAAAAAAAAAAATTTTAATCGGGGCATAAATCGGTCTTCTTATTCTCCGAGATCCGTACGCACTGATTCACAAATTGCAAATGTGACCAGTGACTCTGGTCTGGGTAGAAAAAAAAAAATTATTTTATTTGATTTTATTGTTTAATTGAATAATCTCTTCTATTTATTTCTTGATTGGAAAAATATTAAATAATGATAAAAAAATATTGTTTGACCAATTGAAGATAACTTGCCAAACTTATTCGCCTACGTAAGATAAAACAAACGATTTTTGATTTTCATTAGATAAAAAAATTAACTTCTCTTTCAATTCTTTTAAAAGTTTTGATCAATTGAAAAAAAAAAATCGGCACCCTTATTC
Source organism: Euborellia annulipes (assembly GCA_023213315.1). Taxonomy (NCBI): domain Eukaryota; kingdom Metazoa; phylum Arthropoda; class Insecta; order Dermaptera; family Anisolabididae; genus Euborellia; species Euborellia annulipes. The sequence continues at coordinate 109,933 of JAKCPI010027243.1, forward strand.
GAAAATTGAATTTTACCTTTAATTTTTCATTAAATCAAAAGCCATTCTTCAAGTACTATTGTTACAAAATTCTCTATGAACTCGTCAAAAAAATATTAATATTAAATTAAATGAAGTGTAACATAATACTTAATTAACGAAATCATGATAATTATTAAATTAAATTAATTCCATATTTAGTAATAAATATTTATAGATGAAATGTTCATTGATAAATAATAATATAAAAACAGTAATTAATAATTAATAATAATATTCAATTTTAGAATATGAATTTATATTTTATTATCACATTAAAACAATATGGAGTATCTAAAATAAAAAAATTTGGTATGACTGACCCCACATTTTCTCACCGAAAGTTGCCAGACCAGAATTTTTGTGACAATATTTATTTAATTTCCAGTTAGATTTCAAGAGGGGGGGGGGGGGGGGAAGGTAAAAATGTATAGAGGAAAATACTTTTATTTTATTAATTATTTTAAGATAAAGAATTTTACTGTTCTTGTGATGTTTAATGTGAAAATTATAATAAAATAAATTAATATTTCATATATCATATTTTATTAACATGTTAATCATTTCTCTATATCATTTCTACAAATTACTCCCCCCCCCCGTAGCCCAGAGGTTATATCAATATTGATAATCTAAAAGCTAAGGGGAGTGAGTTCGAGACCTAGTCAGTCCTATTTTTATTTAAAAAAATGTTATAAATGAAGTTGTGTTCATACACCAATATTATATTTATCACGAATATTAAAGCTTTTGTGGTTTGTATTATTATTAGGTCTATTATGGGAGTTTTTAATTATAGACCACATTTTGTATAAATTATTTATTAAAAATATAGATACTGTATAACTTTTAGACTGCTTATTCTGCAGTCGTTTTCAAATAATGTGCACTTGCTCTGAATCAGGTGAAGTAACCTCTAAGGCACTGTTACGTGCAACGAAGTCAGCTTCATCTACAGTCATTCCCATGAAGTTAGACACAAACATACAATCATTCCCATAAAATTAGACACAATCATCAAAGGAAGTGCGTTAATGTTTGCGTCAAACTTCATGGGAATGACTGTAGATGGCGCTGACGTCGTTGCATATTTTTTTTGAACATTCACACTTTTTTCTCATTCACACAGTCTTTTCGGCAACTTAGGCCATATAAGACTTTGACGATAACCGTTATTTATGAATTTTCTATATTAGGGTCCAGGCATTCTTATTTAAGCCATTTGGTATCCAAATGGCTTAAATAAAATCATCGGACTACCTGGGGTCCGAACCCGCGATGTTTGGTATACGAGGTTAGTACGCAAACCTCTACGCCAAGCCCCGAGGGGGTCGTTGCATATGAAATACACGTAACACTCCCTTAGAGGCTAGTTCACTTGAGTTGGAACAAGTGCACAGTACTTGAAAAAGACTGCAGAATAAGCTGTCGAAATGTTGTATACTATATATATATATATTTTTAATAAATAATTAATACAACATGTGGCTATAATTAAAAACTTCCATAATAATAACCAATATTATCTTAATTAATTAATAATAAATATCGTTTAAAGTCTAAATAGACTAAGATGTCGAAAAAAAAAGTGTAAAGTGGTCTTCAAAAAACTTTGAGACGAATATGAAAAAATTTAAAAAATAATTGATTATTTTAATGTGGTCCTCGAAATAAATTTTATGTAACCCGCAAGACAAGAAAAAAGTATAGACACATCATATTCTTCGTTACCCTTCAAATTATCACTTGCCAGACCGGCGTGGGAAACATCGGTTGGGAAAAAAATATAAAATTTCCCCGTTTTTTTTTTTTTTTTTTAAATTGGTTTTGGGGGGTATTACATAAATAAATTTGACGTTTCGGTATTGTGTTTGAGCCCTAGCTTAAAAATAAATCTATTAAAAAAAATTTCAATTTTCTTCTGTTCTTTGTTTTCATTTTTCAAATATTATATTTAATGATCTGAATTTTGATCCTTAGAGCCCTAAGCTTTCATTAATCAAAATATTAATTGGAAATCCGATGCCTTTATGCAAAAAAATGTTTAATCTTCAAGAGGAATTAGAAACATGGTTAATTTTATATAGTGTTCTGGAAAATTTTTAAAAAGATCTCTTGAAATAAGGGATTAAGGGATGTCTTGTTTAAGAGCAAGTTATAAATTATTAAAAAATTTTTTAATAGGCGCCGGAACTGGGGGGGCAAGGGTACATTGCCCCCCTGGCATCCTACAGGGGGGGGGGCAGAGGGGGGCAAAATTTCTTTTTTATTTCATTTATTTTTAAAAATGATATATTTTTACTTTTGAAAAATAAAATCTTCTAAATTAAAAAAAAATTAAAAGAGTAAGAAATTCATTTTTTTTCCAAAATTTTTGGTAAAATCACTACCAAATCTTTTAAAATTTTAATTTTATTTAAAATTTTTAAAGTTTTATAGTAGATTTGTTTTTGTTTTATTCTATTTAAACATATTAAATTATTTTAATTTTCTAAAAAAAAATTTTTTGCCCTCCCTGATTCAAATTCGTTCCGGCGCCCCTGTTAAAAAATAGATAATATAGGCTACCTATTTATGATAATGATAATATAAAAATATATGAAATAAATTGAAAATTGTTGTTATTATTATTATTATTTTTTTTTTTTTGTTTAAATACATTACATCTCTATTTTTAACGCATCAACAAAAATAAATTTATTCAAATTTTTTACAAATTGACAACACTCTGTTTATTATTAAGTATGAATAATTTATTAATTTTTATATACATATCTACTTTGCTAATCCTAAGAGAAAAAAAAATGGTAAAAAACAAAAAGAACAAGGCGATTAATCTTTGAATAAATTGACAAGCGGGGATACTATATATAAAAAAAGTAATTTTTTTTCTGCTTTGAATAAATGAAATAAACAAGCTGAGGTGTGTATAAAAAAAATCTCTTTTATCGTTTAAAAATTTAATTTTTTTTACCTTAAGTTAAATACAAAACCCACCGCAATGCAAACTCCCCACCCCCCTCCTTTTTTTAGATAATGCTTTTAATTAGTTACTTGGAGTATTAATGCTATTTATTATGAGAATAATAATAATAAAATTAAAATATCAATATTTTCAATTTTATTAGAGTGAGGTGGATAGCTGAGTAGATATTGTAGTAAGGAAGAAAGAAAATTTTCAATTTGACATTAGATATCTTGACTATTTAAATGGAAAAACGCCCACGAAGAACGTGGGTTCAATTTCTGTGTTAAATAAGCGAGGGATGAAGGAATCTTAAAATACAATATTTGATTAAGAAAATTTTATTTCTTTTAAATTAACAGTCATTCTCGTTATTTTATCTGATGAATTATTTTCTCTTACATATAAAATAAAGTACAGTATTGAGATCGTGTCAAAAATTCCATGTTGAGATTTTCCAACTACATGTTTTGGGAGTCCCTGGATTCTAAAAAGTAGGTTCGGTGAAATATTCTGTAAATAAAATATCTCAGGAACGAAAGAATTATGGGGCTAACATTGTAAGATTTGATATTTACGATACGATAGGTGCCCTCCTGGCATCCAACACGAAATTTTTCAATAAAATCGCCTAGTTCTTTAATAAAGTACTTTTTCAGATTTTATCAAAATTCGGTTTGAATAAAATTCATAAATCACTACAATTTCCTCTCCTAATAACTTAGTCTGAGAATGGTGGTAATGGTGGTAAACTAATGTTCTAATTTTCTTTTTTTTTTAATCCAAACCACTAGTCAAATTATATTTAAAAATTGTAACTAATAAAAAAGTATTTATAAAGAAAGGATGGAGATATCAGCTAAAATGGAATGCTCAAGGCAGTGGCGTAGCG
>JAKCPI010027244.1:0-13957 GCA_023213315.1 Euborellia annulipes
TTAGGACTTTTTCAGTTTTTTATTTTGTTTTATATCTCGTAAACTAAGCATATTTTGTGCACCATAGTACAATACCAAGTTGTAGAGAATTACATTTGCTAAATTCTCGTTGATAAAACGAATTTGTAGATCCAATATTAACCGAGATACGGCCGAGCAAAGTTTCTCGAAATATAAAACAATTAAAAAATTCATTCGCCCTTATCTCGGATAATATTAGGTTTACATACTCGATTTATCAACCAAATTTTAGCAAATTTAATCCTCTACAATTTGACATTCTACTATGGTTAACAAAATATGTTTACTTTACTAGATATAAGCGAAAAACTGAAAAAAGTCCCAAGTTTCTCGAAATATAAAAAAAAATAGAAACTTTGATTGGCCGTATCTCGGTTAGTATTGAGTCTACTACACATTCGTTTTATCAACAAAATTTTAGCAAACTTAATGCTCTACAACTTTCTAATGTACTATGGTTCACAAAATATGCTTAATTTATGACATAAGCAGAAAACTGAAAAAGTTCGAAGATCTTGAGGTATTTATTATTGGCCGACATCCTTATAATAAAATTGATAAATATGAAATTTGTTTTTTTTTATTTGGCTGGCTCTGAAATAATACGACTCATATATATATATATAAGCTTAGATATTAAAAAAAAAAAAACTCACCAAAGGTCAATTGCAGCAGAAGTTGAGTTGTGACGAACAAATGGAAATCTGGAAATAAAAAAAGAAATTAGTAAATTGAATTCTTTTTTACGTCGATTTTGAGAAGAGGAGGGGGGGGCAGGGGGCATCCCCCCAAAGGGTTCTGATCCTTTTTAAATTTTATATTGTTCTAAATAAAATATTTTAAAATATATCTATAAACTGTAACGAATTAATTAAATAAAATATCTTTTGGCCTAATTTTAGATATCTTTAAAGAAAAAAGTTTATCCCCTCCTCAAGAAAAAGTTGAAATGACGCCATTGTTTAGTATGCGCGTCATCGTAAGTTTTTTCAAGCCTTCATCCCAGATATTGGGTTCCAATATTTCAGGGTTGTTTGGTTTAAAGCAAATGATTAAAAAATAAATCTGTTTTTTTTCCAAGGGGGAAGACCAAGACTTGCATAATCTCTTCTTTACTCCTCCCCCACTGGTCTAAATTACAAAAATTATAACTGCACATCTACTCTTTGAATTGTATTATTTTATACCTCACATATGATGGGGAAGTGGGATTCTTCCCTCTCATTATTTTATTATTTATATTTTAAAATCAATTATTTATTTTATTTTCATCTTTTTTATATAGATAATAAATTATCATTGTTTTTGTTTTATTGATCAATTGTTTTAATCTTTTATTATTGAGCAATGAATTTACGTCACGATCTGATATTTCTTATGTATATCTATTAAAAAACACAAATTTAGAAGATATCTTTGTTCCAGCAAGCAGCCATGCAGCCGCTCTTTTATTTATTATTTATAATACATTTCATCGGATTTGGAATTTGTTTCCATTCATATCAACCCCAGCAGGTGCACTCTCTCTAGGAGGTGGGTTTATAATTATTAGTATTTTTCAAAATATCTAAATTTGCCGATATTAAATTGCAGATTCGTTAGATGAATTGGTCGTGACTTGGAGTACGAAAAACGAAACGAACGCCTCATTTGTCGAATATGGCATTAATGGTTTGATCTTAAAGGCTGAAGGAAGTTCAAAACTTTTCAGCAACAGTCCAGCATCTTCTCAATATATTCATACGGTTCGATTGAAAGATTTGACTCCTGGAGAGAAATATGGTAGCTCTTTCTATGATATATCAAACGTATTATTTGAATTGAATGCAAATGTTTCGATTAGATTATCACTGTGGCTGTGAACTCGGCTGGTCGCCTCTTCTCCTTCAGAGTTCCTAGAGATGACTCTCAATGGTCACCTCAACTTGCTGTTTATGGAGATATGGGCAATGAGAATCCTCAATCTCTGCCAAGACTCCAGGAAGAGACTCAAAGAGGTCTCTACGATGCCATTCTCCACGTGGGGGACTTCGCTTATGACATGTATATGGTAATAAAACCTTTCTTTGTCACTCTCTCTCTTCTCTTAATAAAATAAAAAATAACTTTTTAGGAGGACGGACGCATAGGAGATGAGTTTATGAATCAAATCGAACCGATTGCTGCTTATCTCCCTTATATGACTTGTCCAGGCAATCACGAAGAGAGATAGTAAGTAAGAGAAACTAAGAGAGATCTTCTTTCTTATAATTTCTTCAATTTTCTTTTTTAGTAATTTCAGTAATTACAAAAATCGATTTAATATGCCTGGACAATACGGAGAATTATTTTATAGTTTCAATCTCGGACCAGTGCATTATATTTCGATCTCAACTGAGGTTTATTATTTCTTGAAATACGGCATCAAACAAGTGATTAAACAATTCGAATGGTTAGAGCAAGATCTCAAGGTAAATATCAGTAGGTAAAGTTATTGAACTCTTATCGAAATTTAATATTTTAATGAACTTTGTAATTATAAGTAAAAAGATAAGGAATTAATAGAATTAATTGATTCAGATAAATAAATACAAGATGTTTTGACTGGGTATCGCAATCGCGTGATGTAACGGCGAAAGTAGAACGTCCGATGCCTCCTCTTAATACAATAATCTCACATTCATTTAATCGTAATATACATATAAAAACCGTCACCTTTTTCAAAACAAATTATTATTTCTCTCCCAAACTAGAATTTCTGCTACGCGCAAATAACGCTTTATATAGTGTAAGTTACTCAATATATCTTATCTTAAAAGATATAATCGAGTACTAAGCTTATGACTGAGTATCGGAGATTTGAGAAGTTTGAGCAACAAATACTATACTCTAGTAGGCCTATTTAAGGTGCGCGTCTCGAAAAACCGTTAGGACACGATTGACTACCGAGTTACTCTAGTCAGCAAGAGATGGCGTTAGTTTTTCCCATAGGAATACAAGGGATTTATTCCCTTTCATTTGAAAGTTTCCAGCTAATTAATTAAGGGTAAAAAATTAATTATTTTTTAACACAATGATTACTAATTTAATTATCTATAAGTTATAGAGCGAATTTTTTAAAAATATCTTTTATTTAATGCGATTAATTTAAAAAAAAATTTTATTTTTTCGAAAATCAAAAAAGGGCTAATTTTGGGAGATTCCAGCGGCCACAATTTAGAAGCTATCGATCTCAAATTTTTTTTAAATTAAAGCTATTTAAAATATCTACAACTTATAAAAGCCCTTTTTTTGAAAAAAAAAAAATTTTTTTTAGATTAATATCTCATTAAATAAATGATATTTAAAAAAAGTAGCTCTATAACTTATAGATAATTAAATTAGTAATCATTTTGTTAAAAAATAATTAATTTTTTGCCTTTAATTAATTAGCTGGAAACTTTTAAATGAAATGGAATAAATCCCTTGTATTCCTATGGAAAAACTAACGCCATCTCTTGCCGCCTCGAGTAACTCGGTAGTGAATGGTCTACTAACGGCTTTTCGAGACGCGCACACTAATTAAAAATTTTAAATATCATCATTTGATATATCAGATGAAGAAAATAAATTTTGTAAAGAAAAAATACTAACTTACGTTTGATCCTCAAAATTTCTGTTTTTTTCCTGCTGATTTTTGTTATTAATACTTCAGGAAGCCTCATCGCCAGAAAATCGAGCCCAGAGGCCGTGGATCGTTCTTTTTGGACACCGGCCCATGTATTGTTCCAATGACGACCGAGATGACTGCACTCAATTGCAAACTTTGACCAGAGTGGGAGTTCCATTTTTAGGATGGTAAATAAATACATATAAAGTGATTGAATCCCCTCGAGATTGAATAATGGTTGTCTTGCCTTAACTGGCGGTTTCATTTTCTTTCATTTGTTATTTGTTATGTTGTTATTGTATTTATCAAATAACGTAACATATAATTTAGATTATATTTTTTTGTATGTTCACAAATTATCAAATTTTTTTTTTCATTGTATTTAAATACTGCATGTTTTATAATTTTCTTCTTTTAGGTTCGGTCTTGAAAATCTTTTGTATGACCATGGAGTGGATCTTCTGATTTGGGCACATGAGCATTCCTATGAAAGAATGTGGCCTCTCTATAATTACAAAGTCTATAATGGAAGTTATGACGAGCCTTACACAAATCCTTGCGCTCCTGTGCATGTCACTACGGGCTCTGCTGTGAGTATAATTCTATAAAATAATACAGTATCGGGAACAAGAAACCCACGATTTTTCCTTCATTTTAATTTTCCTTGATTTTTCCATTATTTAATCCACGATTTTTCCTTTATTTTAGCCAGTGAGGCGATCCAGAACCTTCCATGCAAAATCCATGCTAAATTCCCAGTTTTTTTAAACTATCTTTTTTTAATACGGTAATTATTTATATTATTTATTATTGAGAAGTATTGAGAATATTATATTATGCTCTATCATTGGCGCAACCATGATTTGTTCCTGGGAATTATAATGTTTTTTTAAGGAAAATTTGCTCTTGGACTGAAGGGTTGTGATTTTTTAAAGCAAAAATTCTTATATAGATGGCATAATCTTTAAAATCTCCCCTCCCCCTTAGCCAGGAGATTAAAGATAAAAGATGTCAATATTGATAATCTCAAAAGCTAAGAGGGTTCGGACCCCAGGCAGTCTAATGAATATTTATTTAAATTAACTGAATTTCAGTTGATATAAATAAATGTGCCTGATTCACATGTATCGTTAAGTTATCCTTTAAAGTCTATATGGCCTCAGATGCCGAAAGAAAAAAAAAACAAATCCACTGATTGAGCATAAGGGAAAAAAATAAATAAATAAAAAATATTCAAATAGGTAGTAAGAATGAGCAAAGCAGCTAGTTTATATTTCGATTTATTATCAAACCAGTGCTGACGTTTCCAGTGGCGGATTAATGCAATTTTGTCGGGGGGGGCGGTGGTTTTTTTTTTTATTTAAGGACTTTGACGGCATCTATGGCCATTTAGACCCCTTTCCTATTTATTTAAATTGATTGGTAACAAATTCAATTGAAATTAAAGAGCGGAAATCATAATTTCTTTAGATTACTAGTTTTTATAACTGTTTGAATTTCTTCTCGGGGGGGATCGCCCCCCTTTAATCCGCCCCTGGACGTTTCGGTCGCATATGGGACCATCTTCACTCTCTGTCCATGGTATGTGAAAAATAAAAATTTTTGGGCATGAACATGGTTGAGCAATTTACAATTGTGTATGCCCAATATAACTTGGCGGCGAGGATATATATTTTCAGACATTAATCTGACCCTGAAGATGGTCCCATATACGGCTATATAAATCTTTAAAAAGAACATTTTTTTAAATAAACAAAATTGTTCATTCAAATTTTTTTTTTCAATCTGCCGATAGTTGATGTTATTTATATAAGTTATTTTTCGGCTCCTGGGGCCATTAAGACTTTATTATCAATATATCGTTATATATGTATTTGAAGAAAAAATACATGGCATTCAACAAGCTTCTTCATCTGAGCCAACCAAGTGATAGTTTAAAGAAACAGGGGATTTGGTATTTTGATTGAATCAAGGGGGGAGGGTGTTCTAAATCCCAAACCCTCACTCCCCTCCCCCTTTCCATTGACAAGGCACTGGTTGAGAATCCTTTTCCCAAATAATACGGACGATCGAGATTCTGCTCCATTTTCTTCTTTATTTATTCATTTTCTCTTCTGCATTTTTACAAATTTATCTATAATATGCTATTTAGGCAATAAATATTGTATCTAATTTTCTCACACTCACACTCACATTCACACTGTCTTTTCGGCAACTCAGGCCATATAAGACATTTACGATAACCGTTATTGATTTAATATACATATATGGGGTCCAGGCATTCATTTAAGCCATTTGGTATCCAAATGGCTTAAATAAATCATCGGACTGCCTGGGGTCCGAACCCGCGACGTTTGGTATACGAGGTTAGCACGCTAACCTCTACACCAAGCCCCGAGGACATTATTTCTTTTAAAAAGGAAAATTAATCAAAATTTATTTTCCAATTATATAAATATGTAATTTGTTTTTGTGAATAATTCGTTTTATTAATAAATTCTTATGGTGTAATAGTCACAGGGAACATTTTTTCCAAGACTGGTGGTGGTAAATAAAATTTTCTTCAAAATAATATTTCCTTACAAGTAATTTATTTAAAAATTCTCATAAACTCATTCCTAAATGTGTAATAAATTTTTTGTTAGAAATTTGTTCCGTGTGTGGGGGATTCTCTTGGCAAAACATATCTTATTCCAAACACCTTACTAATAATCTACTCTTTGATTATAATTTTAGGGCTGTGATGAAAAAGTAGATGGCTTCGTACCAAACCCTCCAAATTGGTCTGCATTTAGAAGCTCTGATTATGGATATATGAGGCTTAAAGCCTATAATAAAACGCATCTATATTTTGAACAAGTTTCGGACGATAAAGTAAGCATTTTATATTAAGGTGCGCGTCTCGGGGTGCTAATTTCGGGACTTTCCAGCGGCCACAATTTTGAAGCTATCGACCTCAAATTTTTTTAAATTAAAGCTATTTAAAATATCTACAAGTTATAGAAGGCCTTTTTTTGATTTTCGAAAAAAAAAATTTTTTTTTAGATTAATCGCATTAAATAAAAGATATTTTAAAAAAGGAGCTCCATAAGTTGTAGATAATTAAATTAGTAATCATTGTGTTAAAAAATAATTAATTTTTTGCCTTTAATTAATTAGCTGGAAAGTCTAGAATGAAATGCAATTTGTCCCTTATATTCCAATGGGGGAACACTAACGCCATCTCTTGCCGCCTCTAGTCAATCGTGCTTTAACGGTTTTTCGCAGGGACTTTCCTGCGAATCCTGAGTAAATCTCCACAGCCAAAAAACATCAATTTATTTGTAATTATATTTTCTATTTTTTATTTTCTTTTTTTTTTGCCATAAATTGTTTTCATTGATATCTCAATTTTATTAATATTAAAAATGCCAACAAATTTAAAGGGTAAATTGAGAATTGCTTTCTATTGTGTGCTTAGCTTGATTAGAGAATTCTTCAAATAATTAAAATGTTGACCCTAGAGAATAAATTTGAATAGAAGAGGGAAGTATTTTGAATTCAGTGGCTTTTGGTTTTTGAATTAACCATGCACATAATGATTAAAATGTCTGGCTGGCTTCTTGGAATCAAGAAATTAGATGGATGGTCACTAAACTTGACTTAATTTTATTTATAATATGATCGAATATTTCATGGAGGACCACACAGATTATAGTTGGAATTCAATTGAAACAGTGATGAAGTCAAAGACGCGGGGAAACTATATAGATGTAGAACCTTTTAAACATAGGCGTAGCCAGAAATTTTTGATGGGGGGGGGGGTTTAGGATTATTTCTCCCCCCCCCCCCCCCCCCCGACTAATGGGCCAGTATAGGGCGTCTCATGAAATGTATGACTAGCCACTTACCCCACCTTCGCTTCGCCCCCCCTCGAGGTGGCTCGGGCCCGCCCTTTCTTAATTAAGTGCCGCAATTTTTCAATCAACTCGTATCAGGCAATAAATAATGTAAATCTCTTAAATTTATGTATATGGGCCTAAAATACCGGGGTGTCTCTCTTTGTGTTTCTCTTGACCAGACTCCTATCTTACACCTCTTTAAGAAATAAAATAAAAAATTTATTTATATAATAATTTTTATTATTTTTCATTTGTGAGATTTAATCAATTTTAAGCGGCTTTAATTTTTTATAAAGCATAACAAAAATCAATTCTTTTCAATGTGAAAATTCTGAATTTTCTCGAATTTTTTGCATTTTATTTAATTTTTTTTTTTTTAAGCTAGAGAAAATTATTATATTTTACTTTCTCTTACCCTATATATGAAATATATAGAGAAAAAAAAGTATTTTGTATTATAGAGCTTAAATATCTAGTCATGGCTTGGGTCCAATGGGGGGGGGGGGGTTTGAACCCCCAACCCCCCCCCCCTGTGGCTACGCCTATGCTTTTAAAATTATCTTGGTTTTAATAAGGCCATTCATTTATTAGCCCTCACATTACTTTCTCTTACCTTATATATGAAATATATATAGAAAGTATTGCGATCATGACAAAAATTCGATATCGAGATTTTGATGAATATACGTTTTGAGGTTCCCTGAGTCCAAAAAAAGTGGGTTCAGCAGGTCTGTCTGACTGGGCTCTGGTATGAATCGCCGAAAAAAACTCGCCGAAAGGAAGAACTCGCCGAAAATTTTCTCGCCGAAAAAAAACTCGCCGAAAGGAAGAACTCGCCGAAAATATTTTTTTATTTTTTATTTTCTAGTTTAATGTCTTTTTCGGCATCTAAGGCCATTTAGACCCCATCCCTATTTATTTCAAATGTTTGTTATCCAATTCAAGTGAAATAAATTTGTTTCGCTTGGGACAGGACACGAACCCGGGACCCCAGCCATGTGGTTATGAGAAGCTAAACTCTTCTCTCTGAGCCACGGGTCACGGGCCTAGCCGAAAATAAATTCACAGACAAAAATAATTTTTTTTTTAAATAGAAACTTTTAGCAGCCGTAAAATAATAAAATTGGTTTTTATTTTTTTAAATTTAATTCTTTTTGTTCAAAAGGAATTTTATTTAGTTGTGCGACAAATTTCGATGTTATAATTCCGAAGATCACATTGCATAGCTACGCCCATAGGCCGGGGGCAGGGGTGGATTAATGCAATTTTGTCGGGGGGGGCGTTTTTTTTTTTATTTTTTTTATTTAAGGACTTTGTCGGCATCTAAGACTAGGGCTGGACGGTAAACCGGTTTACCGGTAAAAACCGGTAAAAATTTTTTACCGAAAACGCGGTAACGAACCTCTAATTCGGTAAAAACCGGTTTTTTTTCGAAAGTCGGTAAAAACTTATTTTTTCGGACGGTAAAAAATTTTTGTTCCGCGAAAAAAAAATGTTCCGCGGCGGCAAAAAAATTTTTGTTCCGCGAAAAAAAATGTGCCGCGGCGACAAATTTCTGTGCCGCGCGCGGCAGAAAAAATTGGCGTCTCTAAAAAAAAAAAAGGTAAAATATTTTTTCGGACGGGAAAAAATTTTGGTTCCGCGAAAAAAAAAAAATGTTCCGCGGCGGCAAACTTTGGTTCCGCGGGCGGTAAAAAATTTTTACCGACTTTCGAGAAAAACCGGTTTTTTTTTCATTATCGAGGTCGGTAATGAAAATCCATTACCGTCCAGCCCTATCTAAGACCTCTTTCCTATTTATTTAAATTGATTGGTAACAAATTCAATTGAAATTAAAGCCCGGAAATCATTTCTTTAGATTACTAGTTTTTATAACTTTTTGAATTTCTTCTCGGGGGGGGGGGGGGCTATCGCCCCCACCGCCCCCCTTTAATCCGCCCCTGACCGGGGGGGGTAGATAGCCCCTTCTGGCATCCTCTAGGAGGGGGCAGAGGGACGCAATATATCTACTTTTATTTCATCTTTTAAATTTAAATTTCGGCGAGTTTTTTTTCGGCGAGAAAATTTTCGGCGAGTTTTTTTTCGGCGAGATTTTCATTTCGGCGAGTTTGTTTTCGGCGATAAAATTTTCGGCGAGTTTTTTTTCGGCGAGTTTTTTTCGGCGAGATTTTTTCGGCGAGAAAACTTTCGGCGAGATTTTGCTTTCGGCGAGTTTTTTTCGGCGAGAAAATTTTCGGCGAGTTTTTGCTTTCGGCGAGAAAAATTTCGGCGACTTTTTTTCGGCGAGTTTTTTTTCGGCGAGTTTTTACTTTCGGCGAAAAAATTTTCGGCGAGTTTTTTTCGGCGACTTTTGTTTCGGCGAGAAAATTTTCGGCGAGTTATACCGCCCCCGTCTGACTGTGTAACGATTTTTAGCATGAAGGAATTGAGCTACCGGATTGACATTTTATATTTAAGTTAAGTACCCTCCCGGACATTAAAAATAACCTTTTGAACAAAACCGGCCAAAAAGTACTAGTACTTTATTAATGTACTATCGATTTTCTCAAAATCCCCCCTCCACCAAAATTTAAAATTCAAAAATCAATTATTTTTTAGATGCTCTTTAAAATATATATTCTCAATTTGCCTTAAAAGTGTTTTTAAGTAAACTTTACTGATGTAGTAGTTCAGTGGCGGATTAATGCAATTAATCAAAACGTCTCCGGAAAATTGTTGTAGCATTCAGAATTATTTCCTTTTGGCTGCCTCTGCCCTTCCTCTCTGAATTATCATCACAGCCACCACACCTTAGTTTAATGCAATTTTGTCGGGGGGCGGTTTTTTTTTTATTTTTTTTTATTTAAGGATTTTGTGGCCATCTATGGTCATTTAGACCCCTTTCCTATTTATTTAAATTGATTGGTAACAAATTCAATTGAAATTAAAGCCCGGAAATCATAATTTCTTTAGATTACTAGTTTTTATAATATTGTGAATTTCTTCTCGGGGGGGGGGGGGGGGCGATCGCCCCCCCCCTTTAATCCGCCCCTGTAGTAGTTCAGATTTTTCAAATTCATTTTCCGACTCTTCCTTCCACAGAGCCAATGTTAAATCCCTATGGGGATTTGAATGTTAATTTCGATTCAAAAGGGGGTCGGTCCCCTTTGGAACTTTTTTCACATTTAAAAAAAAATTTCCAATTCTTTTGAAATTTTGTATTTATTTAGGATTCTCTTTTGTGAATAAAATATCCAAATATGAGAAAATTTTGAAAAATAACTATAGTTTATTTCAAGTAGTCAACATTTAAAATACACAGAGCCTATGGAAATTTTGAATCATTTGACTTTTTATTTTACTTTTGACATGAAAAATGCAAGTGGTCAAGTTTAAAACTAAGTTGCTATAGGAAACTAAATATATCTCCACACAAAAAATCTGGTGTGACAGCACGTTGCACAACTTTCTCTTACCGAAGGATAAGTGTGCTGTGTCTCAGTCACACCAGATTTTTAGTTAAATATTTTTCGAGATCTCTATAAAACGTCAGCTGAGAAAGCTCATTAGTGAGATGGATGTTGATAAAAATTGAAGAAGTCATTGTGATACGAAACGTCAACTTTAACAGGAGCAGGTTGTCTAAATTGTAGGCGAATTCATTTTGTCTTATTATATACTCGCTTGTCTTGAAAAATTTTCTTTAATCTACTTGTATAATTTGTACAGAAATAACAAGTTAGCGAGGGGGGATTTATTTATTTTTATCTTTTTTGTCAACAGCTACATTTAGAAAATATTAATTATTTATTCTTAATATTAAAATTATAATATTTGGAATTTTCCATATCCATTTTGTCTTTTTCATTGATTTATTGTATCTCGAATTTTAAAAAATGTTTGCATTTGTTTTAAATATAGTTAACCTTAAAAACCTTCGACGTATGTAGCATAATTCCAAAGAGTCGCTTAAAAAGATCATCCCCTCCCTTCCTCTCCAGAAGCAAATCCTAGTTATTTTGCATTAAAATATATTTTTTATTTTTACATACATATTTGGATTATCTTTATTTGAACAGTGTCAGAATTAATCTCTAATGCCCAATCGCACCGCACAATTTAAGTATAACTTAAAATAAAGTATCAGCAACATGGCAACGTTGTAAATTTTAGTGATATTCTGCTGATTTATTTGTGATTTAATATTATAAGACTTAAACGATACTGTTATTTATTAATAAATATATATTGGGGGTCCTGGCATCTTTATTCACGCCATTTGGGTCTTGAAACATGATTTTATTTTCAATCAGATAACGTGTTATCTTAGCAACGAACGTGGTTAGCAACGGATGACAATGAAAGTTTGTTAAATTTCATACTTAACCCCCAAATATTTAAGCCCTCGATTTCGGGGGCTTAGCAATGACTTAAGCTAAAAAACAATATTGATAATATAATATTAATTAACTAATAATAATACATTTTTTGGATTCGATTTCGATTTTTCTTATAAAAAAACATGAAAAATATGAACTATATTTTCGAGGATGATCTATATTATATTAGAGGAGGGTCTGTCGGTCCATCCGTCTGTCACGCTCTGACCAACTTCCCGTTGGAATTTTGAAACGAAATTTTCCAGTCTTATATTAGTAGAGCTGTGTTTTTCAATCTTTTTGAATTTACAGGTTGAAAAATTCTGGCGAATCCCTTGGTTCATAGACCGACAAAAAGTTTGTAAATCAAAAGACTATGTAAGTTATATGATTTTCTCTATTTTGGTACCTATTTCCCTTCTCCATGAAATTATGTTTTTATTATCGTGTAGAACTTTGCCTTTTTCCTTTTGCCGTCTACCCTCCGTGTAGGGCTTCGCCACCCCCTAGGGGTCCCGACCCACAGATTGAAAAACACTGTTATAGAGTGACATATCGTTATTAATATTTATATATAGTAGCCTATATATAAAATTTCTATTAATTAATCAAAAATCATGAAAATTAATGTTTTGTTTCTGATTTTCTCATTTTTCTGAAATTAATATTTATAAACAATATGTATTTAATTTAGTTTATGATTATTAAAAAGAAAAAATTATTAAATTAAAAATAAATCACCAGAATATCACTAAAATTTACAACGTTGCCAGGTTGTTGATACTTAATTTTAAGTCATACTTAAAGTGTGCGGTGCGATTGGGCATAAAAGATTGAATCTAAATTTATCGTTAATTAATTTTTTATAAAAGTAGCTAATCTTTATGTATATAAACCAAATTTTCTCTTTTGCTATGATATCTAAAATAAATTTCAAAAAGTCAATTTTATTATAACAAGTGGTAGAGCCCGCCTTCGGCGAGCAATTGCAAAATTTTAAAGTTTTAAATTTCCCTCTCTCACTTCACTTCCTATAATTCTAGCCAATCAGCGAAGAACAGGCACATGTACAGAGGGACAGGAAGTCAGTGGCTAGCGCTTTATTTATAGTAATGATATTCAGGTCTAGCCCTCGGACTTTGTGTACGTAGTTGGTAGCGTGCCTTTTTTTTTGCCAGATATGAACTGTATTACGTTACAGTGTATTCGTTAAATATTGGGTAAATTAATGTGTTCTAATTTTTCTACTACCCCCCCTCCCCACCCCTTTAAGTCATTACACTGACCAAGTTGAGTGCTTTTTGTTTCTTCTTGGGTTGTTATTGCCTCCTTTTGTTCAAAAAGAAAGAAAGCAAGCTCAAACGTAGCGCATAAGTAAATTGACTCAAATAGACATGTTCACTTTGTTTTTTTTTTCGTATTGTCATGTTATTTTTTCGCCATTGACGTAAATAATACACACTCCACCACCCTTAGTCGGATGGCGAGAGAGAAGCAATGGTTCAAAATAAAAAAAAAATATTAATAAAGACATTGACATCCGGGAAGTGGGATTGAATTTTTTCTTTCGTTCAAATCTAATTAAAAATTTTATAATAAATAAATACTTTTCTTGTTTGAAGTCGTGGCTGTGATTTGATTATAATAAAGGGATTGAAATATCAGCCAAATTGGAATGTTTGAGGTTCAATAAAACTTCAAGAATAAGAAGTTTCGGCCTGAATTTATTTGGCCATCTTCAGTTTGCGCTTTGTAATATGATTATAATTTCCAACAACTGAAGATGGCCAAAAAAATTCAGGCTGAAGCGTCTTATTCTGGGATTGAACCTCGAGCCAGTGGCGTAGCGATCTTAACTCGCACCTGGGGCACAATACCCTTTTTAGAGCCCCTCCACCCCATTGGGTGGTATAATATACTCGCAAATTAATAAATAAATAAAATAAAATAAAGTCATAGGCAATTCAATCAATTATAATAAAAATAAAAATTATCCAGCAATTTTTTTTTGACGACCATTTGGCGCCCCTTTGTGATCAGCGCCCGGGACATGATCCTGCCCCCCCCCC
>JAKCPI010027245.1:0-19597 GCA_023213315.1 Euborellia annulipes
TACATTAAAAATAACCACATGAGAATTCGTCAATATGTTTCAATGTCTAGGACAGCGTTTTCCAAACTATGAGGCGCGCCTCTCTAGGGAGGCGCGGACTAGTTTAAGGGGAGGCGCGAATATTAGCCACAGCGAACAATTTTCTAAATTATTCCTAAAGTTTTATAAATAAAATAATAAATAATATTAAATAGTTTGTATTAATAAATTTTGTAGCAATAAAAATTTTTGTTTGTATTTTTTATAAAATGGTGAGGGGGAGGCGTCATACGATTAAATATTTTTTAGGGGAGGCGTGACAACTTAGTTTGGAAACCACTGGTCTAGGGTCAACAAATAAAAAGTTTTAATTAAATATTAATTTAATAGATATTATATAATTAATTATAGTATTTATTAAATTGCAATTTTAAAAAACTTCTCAATAGTATTTCATAAAAATGAAACATCTTTAAATTTAATGTCAAATGGAACACAAAAATGCTACATAATTTTGAAAATAAATGCTCTAGCTCTGACTCGAACCACGGACTTTTTAAATTATAATTTACGTTTAGTTTTTTAAAACACTTTAAGCCGACTATTTATTATTTATATAACTTTATAGGTTTATACTGTATATAAATATCTGTTAAATCTATTTTATTAAAAGTTTGAAGATAAAATATTACAATCCCAGCCTCTCCACCATATATTATAAAAACTTTATTATATATTTATATTTTTTTGGAACGAACTTCTTTTTTTTATTTAAAAATACAAATTAATATCCCAGCTTTTCCTCAAAAAATCCCAGCTCATATACTATTTATAAATTAAACAATAGATGAATTTAAACATTGAAAAATTTTCCTTACTTGAATTAATTGATTTTTTATCTAATGAAGGTATTACTACTAATAAAAATTAATAGAGTTTTAATCCTTGTCTTTTTATTTTTAAAACTTTTTTTTCTACTTAAGAGGATACGAAGGACATACAGACAGACATTCGGATAGTAATATAATGTGATGGGGCAGCCATGCGGGATCCTAATCCATAATGATGGATCTGCGTGACGTCACATGCCCGGGCAGGCACTAATGGTCCATCCATCGTGAGTGTGAGGATCGAATCTGCCAAGACGAAGGGCTTTGTCGCCCGCCTCTCTCTCGTAGCCCTTGATGAATGCATTAACGATAAGAAAAGGAGTGGGAGGAAATGGAAAGGAGAAAGAGGAGGAGTAATAAATGGAGGGCATCAGCTCCACGATAAGGGGAATTTGATTTCAACATCAGAGAAAAGATGGCGTTTGCTTACTTGCGCACTTACATCTTATGCATATATTACAAGCGAAGTGTTTATATTTTCTTTTTTTTTAGTGTACAATCCAACAATTTACCAAATCGCGTACTTACACGACTTTTATCATTAAATATTATTAAAAAAAAAATCATATCCCAGCTCCTCCACTGATCATTCAATTCAATCTAAAAATTTATTGATAATTTGATTGAATGTGTACATTACTTTTAATGGACATTTATAAATAGATAAAAATTGACTCTTCCACTTTCATAAATTTCTTTTCAAATCAATTAATTTCTATATTTGTCCTTTAAGCAAAGAAGGCAGATCCAAAGATCAATTAATTTAATTTGTACTTTTTTGATCACTAACCAGATATGTATTAAAATGGATCATTTAATTTGATCTCAATTGAATTTTAGGCCAATTTTAAAAAATTCAAGTTCTTTTCTTTAAATTTACATTTAATTTTACACTTCTGAAGATGACTCAAAAGTTTCGAAATACGTATCAAGTATACTTATATTTATACTAAAATTTAAACTTATTGTTACAACGCTTGATTGTTTAAATTGTTAATATTATACCTATAAATAATAGCCTAAACAGAAACATATCACCACGTGTTTTAAGTTTTAATTGCTCTAATAAACTTTATTTAAATAGAAGAATATTTGACTGCAGATATATAATTGTTGGAATTAAGACGATTCAGCCAGACATGTTTTGAAAATATGTCCAATATTTGTGACATTGGAATATGCTCATTCAACCATCTTCAGTTCACTAAGAAAAATCTTTGTTGAACTGAAGATGGTTGCTTAAATTTAGACCTAAACAAATTGGTAAATGTTTTTTTTTTTAATTTCAAAGGTTTTTTAAGTTCTAAGTTCTTTTACGCAATCGAAGGCCATTTATACGCCGATAGCCAATCCAATTGAAATAAATTTTTGTCGCGTGAGACGTGATGCGAACCCTTGCCCTTTGGTACCAGAAGCTAATCCTCCAGCCCTGAACCACAGGTCAAGAGTTAGTGAATGTTAATTATCCCAGCACCTCCACTAAAAATATTTATATAATTCAATACTACTACAACAACTATATCCTAACCCTAACATTACAATTTTATTTTATCTTATTTTTCTAAACTTTGTTTATATTTTTATTTAAATTTTTCACTACCGGCCAAAGGGAATTAAGAAAAAAAAAAAAAATTATATATAAAATTTAAACTGCTAACCGTTAACTCTAGTTGAAACATTATAAGTAGATAGAATTAAAAACACTAGGTAATAAGTTTAAATATATTTGTTAATAAAACAACAAAAATTAATACCTTTTATGAGAATGTGATTATGCAAAATTTTGGAGTCACGCTAATAAATTTATAATTTATCCATTTTTATACCTGATGATAAGCCGAAACTGCAATAATGCACTTGAGTAGTCTTTCAAAGGAAAATTCCATACCTTATAACTTACTGTAACTTAATTTTTGAATTCTACGCTTGGGCTGTTTAAATTTTATTATTATTTTTCTTTAAAATCTTTTTCGGCATCAGAGGCTAATTTAAACAAAGATTAGAAAAATTACCCTGTCTCTATTTCAATAGGCGGAAACGCCCAAGGGCCACTAGTGAATGTGTGAGATAGTGGGTGTATGTGTGTGTGTGTGTCTCTATTTCAAATTAAAATAATCTCGTTAATAAGAAGATAAAATTTTTAATTAAATTATTTTGAATAATTCAATTTTAACTTTAACTAGAGGATTTTTATTTTACTTAAAAGCAAATTTTATTTATCGTATTTTAATTTAATATTTTTGTTTTGTGAACTTTAACAAATAACTCTTTTGCCCCCCCCCCTCAGATTTATTGATTTTATGTAAATTTAAATTTGATTACACTTTAGAAATTATGTTTACATTGTTATACTCAATAATTAAATTGCTCCCTTTATTGAATAAAAAAAAAAAAAAAAAAAATGAAACTTAAGTTTATTATAGAATTAAGATTCGTCTTTTTTTTTTAATAAGAGTAAATAAAAGTTTTTTTATCGTCTTTAAAAAAAAAAAAAAAAAAATGAGAAGCAAGCAAGCCCTTTACCTGTTCTCTCTCTATCTCTGTCTCTCATAAAAAAAAAAACTTTCCGAGTGATGTTGGTTCGATTAATGAAAAAAAAAAAAAAAAAAAAAAAAGTTTACCACCCTCTTTTCTAAGAGTGAGAGTGAGTGAGAGAAAAAAAAAAACATTGTGTGAATTTTAATATCCCCAAATGGTTCTGATTCTGATAAGAGGCGCGTTATTTGCATAATTGAACGATCAACAATGGGATTACGTATATACGGGAGGCTTGTTCGAATCCTAACCACAAACACACAAGTGTTTGTATAGATATTAGATTTATTACTTGTACTTGAATTCTTTTTTTTTTTATTTTTTATTTTTAGCTATCTTAAATCTAATCTATGTAATCAACCTAATCTAAAGAGTTGCATTTAAAGAGGTCATTCTTTTGTATTATCTACCAAAAAATAATAATATATCTTTAAAAAAAAAGAACATTTTTAAATTCATCCCAGCTCATCCACTTAAAATTTTATACGTTCTTGAGTAAGATTATATAACCAAATCAACGTTTTGTATTATTTACGAAATTATAAACACGATAATAATCCGCAACAAAAACATAAAATAACATTCAACCCAGCTCTTCCACAAATACAATACCCAGCGTATTTATAACATTTTTATAATTTTATAAATACATTTTATATTGATTTTAATATATAGTTCTGGTTGGAAAATTAAATAGTTTTATATAATTTACGAAATAATTAACACGATAATATAATAATCCCCAATAAAAAACATAAAATTACATTAATCCCAGCTCCTACACAAATACAATACCCACCGTATTTATAACATTTTTATAATTTTCGTTAAAAAGAGAATATAGTGACTAGAATCTAATTAATTAATTAATTAGATAAATAATTTTCATAATTTGAGTAATAAATACATTTTATATTAAATTTAATATATATATATATTAATTTTATATTATTATATTATATATATATTAAATATTAACTATAGTTAAGGTTGAAAAATTAAATTGTTTTAAATAATTTACAAAATAATTAACACGATAGTATAATAATCCTCAATAAAAAAACAAAATTACATTAATCCCAGCTCCTCCACAAATACACTACATGCTGTATTTATAAAAATAGCATTATTTTTATATTTGTTAAACAGAGAATACAGAATTTAATCAATTGATAGGCAAATAATTTTCATAATTTGAGTCATAAATACTTTTTATACGTACATAGTTTTTGTTGGACTAATTTATTTCTAATAAATTTCAATGACTGTTTTATAAAATATTGATAATAAAAATAAAAAATAAAAAGAGACTCAAATAGCCCTCGGGTTGTTGTAGGGGTACGCTAGCTGGCCTTCTAACCCAAGGATCTCGGGTTCGGATCCCTGGCAGTCCGATGATTTTATTTAAGCCATTTGGCCAAACGGCTTAATTAAGAAAGCCTGGACCGCAATAAATATATTAATTAATAACTGTTATCTTAAAAGTGTTATATGACATAAGTTGCCGAAAAGACTGTGTGTATGTGTAAGTGAGTGTGAGTGTGAATGGAAAAACAGTGTGAATGTTTAAGAAAAAAAAAGACAGTTGTATAAAAATAAATAAAATAATACCATCAAGGGAAACTTATAAAATAACTCGAATAAAATTTAATAAATCAAAAATAACTAATGAATAAGAATACAATAAACTTCTAGAAAAATGTGGAGGTGTTGGGATAATATTAATTTTATAACTTCATTTGTAGATATAATTACATAGTATTTCTTCTTGTTTTATTTTTGTTCTAATGTACAGTGAGGGACAATATTAAGTCCCAACTATGAATTTTCTACTTGTGATTAATGCATTATTTTTATAAAAGAAAATGAAAATCTTTATTAGAAATTTTTTAGGTTTGAACCAAGAAATTTTCCATTAAAAATTATATAATATTTTTTTTTAAAAACAATGAAATAATCACAAGTAGAAAACGCATGGGTGGGACTTAATATTGTCCCTCACTGTACATTAGAACAAAAATAATACAAAAGGAAATACTATTATATCTACAAATGAATTTATAAAATTAATATTATCCCAGCACCTCCACATATATATATACTAAATTCTAAAATCTTTAATTTTTAAAATATTGATATAAAAAAAAATTATTTACAATTTAGACTTTTTTTTTTCTAACTTAAGAAAATGCATTCCATCATTAAAATCGCTAATATTTCGTTATTATTTTGATTAATGGGCTTTAGTCGTTTAATCGTGTTTCGAGTTCCGTTATTAATCAACTCACGAAGACCACAGACCACAGGAGACTCTTGGTGTGTGGCTCACCAAACTGGATTAGCCACCGGGGAGATTCATAATAATCAACTGGCTGATGACGTCAGCAAAACTTACCTGAAACAAAAAAAGAAAAAAAAAATTAGAATTTAAAATTATTCAATTAGTCTACTGTTATTATTACTTTTTATAATGAAATGATTCAGGTTTTTAGGCTCTAATCAAACCAAAAAAAAATTTTTTTTTTTTTTTTAGTGAACGTTTCGGTATATATTTTTGAAAATAAATTATCGAATTGATGTTCTGAGATAAATAAAATAAAAAATAAGTCATTTTTTTGTTTAAATCATAGTTTATTTTAATACAAAAAGTGTTATTAAGTATAGGAAAATACAACTTTTCGGTTGCTTATTCTGCGACCGTCATCAGGTTCACTTTGAACAATGAACACTATCTGAGAGTAAAACAATGACAATTCTAAATTTAATTAATTATTTTTTTTTCAGGATATGTTCTGGTTGGATTAGAATTTTTTATTTAAGCCCTTTTTTGTGCATCGGATGACATCTAGACTTCTCTTTTTTATTAGCCAGGATAATTGAAATAAATTCTTGTCGTATGCGAAATCCGAGCAAATGAAATCTTTTAGTGGCACATGGGCTCGATAAAAAATTAATAATTCGAATTTCTGGAATCAATTTAATAATGGAATATAAATGGAGTTTTGGTTCGGTGTTTTGAGAAAAGTCCTTGTCAGGACTAAAATTTGTTATATATTAAAATAAATGAAAAAATTCCTACTTTATTTCAAATTTTAATAAAATTATTAAATAAATTGTATTAGAATTATTAATTATTTATTATGAAAGTATAATGCAAGGTTAAAGCGAAGCAGATAAGTTTATTTCAATTCATTATAAAAGTCAGCGTCACAAGACCATCTTAATATCTGGTCTCACCGGTCCTAACTTATAAAATAAATTGTAATAAAACCTACCCTCATTCTTTAAACCTTCATACAAAATTTGATCTAATTATATATTTCTCCTAAATATAATTATTTATTCAAAATCGGGCTCTAAAGACCAAAAGGCAAAATTTTAATATTTCAATAATATGGTGTCAACTGCAGCTGGATATTTTCTGGTTAAATTAAAAAATATTGTTACAGAACATACGAGATGCCTTTGCATTGATTAAGTATTTAATAAAAGCAAAAGCTCAGAGTTAAAAAAAAAAAACATTTTGTAGCTATCATCATGGATCAGTGAAATTATAAAACAAAACTTTGTAATTTTTGGTCTTTCGAGCTGAATAAAATTTGGTCCTTCGAGCTGAATAAATTTCCCCAAAAAAAAAAGATTATTGATACTAAAAAGGAACAAATATGTTGCATTGTATTTTAGTATTTTATTTTTACACTTTGTTTCACCTTTTTTAAGAACTTAATTATACTAAATAAAAAGTTTCTTTCTCTTTGTATAAGAAATATAAAAAAAAGGGATTTAATTAATCTTGTAGCTCCGTTTTTGGTCCAGGTACTCTCTCTCTCTCTTTCACAAAGTGAAATGAAACTCTGAACTCTCTCACTTTACGATTCAATTTGCATACAATTAGCATACAACAAGAACAACTATCAACAGACAAAAAGGATACATGTCCAGTCATATTGACAGTAAGGTCTTAAAGGGAGTAATATATTCTTTGAATTTTATGCGTGTTCAAAACTATAATATTCTAAAAAAAAGACAAGAAACAATAAAAATTGTATATAGAAATCTATAAATTCTTGAATCAATACCCATTATGATAAACAAATAATGATTTTTGAAGATTAACAAAACGAGCGAAATAACAAAAATTTGATTTTTATTATTATTATTTGAAATTTCTACCGCGATCCACGTATATTTAGACCTCAAATCCAACAGTCCTCTGGTGCGGGTAGCCATCTACCGGCACCCCGTGAAGTTACATTATTTCCTATCTCTAACTCCTCCTCCTGCGTTCATTTCTCGCTAATTAATTAATTCTTATTGCCAGTTCCTAGTCTGATTGTCATTCATTTTGTATTCTCAATGGCCTTGGTCCTTCGAGCGCGATTTTTTTATTTAAATCTTGAAATTATTTTTTTTTTTTTAATCTATTAAATAAAATTTTTATTATATTTTAGTAGAATTTTATAATATTCTTAATTTCACTTTAAAGTTAACCTAATAAAATTATTCTTGACACATTTCTCCTTGAACAATGAGAAAATGAAACGAATGTTCTTACAAGTTTAAAAGCTTTTAATCTTCTTGAATTTCTAATAACTTTGGAATAAATTTATTCAACTACATAACTGAAACTTGGCCTTTTTTTTCTTAACTCTCTCATGAGAACAAGACACATTGAAATTTTATTATAAAACTTAGTAATAATAAATAAAGCAAGTTGAAGAGTCATTAATGATGAAAAAAAAAAAAAATAAAAAATTTGTTGTCTTTCCTCTTTGTCAAGTAGAAATGAAAATCCTTTCTAATTGTATCTCATTAAAAACACAAACACTTGAAATTTATAAACAAATCAAGCAGGAAAAGAAAAAAATTGAAATTTTAATTAAATACTAGCTGCACAGCCCGTCTTCGAAATTGTTTGTTATTATTAAAGTTCAATATCTAATTAACAAGCGGAAAAGCCCGTCGGTGGCGAGCAAATGCATCAAATTTATTCTTGCTTGAAATTTTAAGGTTCTAAATTTCCTTCTTTGACTCAACTTTCTTTTATTCTGGCCAATCAGCGGCACATACACAAAGGGCCAGGAAGTCAGCGGCTTTATATATAGTAATGATGATTTTAAAGAGCTAAGCTAAAATTTATTTAAATGAATAAATGAAATTAAAATTTTAAAAAATAAGTGGCAAAACTTTCCTCTTTTAAATGGGCCCTTGTATATAGGGAGAGTTTTGCAAATTCGTTTCTTATTTTAATTTTAATTTTGTTTATATGTTTGTCGATCTTTATTTCAATAAAAATACTTTAAAAAAAAATATTGAACGAAGTTGCGAAACTCTCCCACTATACAATTGGCCCTTGAGCTATGGCTCAGAGGTGTAGAGGAGTATCAGCTTCTGGTGCCAAAGATCAGGGGTTCGCATCCCGTCCCAGGCGAAGAATTTATCTCAATTGAATTGGATACCAATCAATTGAAATAAATGGGGACGGGGTCTAAATGACCTCAGATGCCGAAAAAGACCTTAAACAAATAAAAAAAAAAAAACTATACAATTGCACAAAAATATGTAACGAATTTGCAAAACTTTTCTGCTTTTAAAAAGTTGTATAATGGGAAAGTTTTGCAACTTTGTTGAGTATTTTTTAAAAATAATTTCATAAAATTTCACAAACATATAAACAAAAATTTAAAAAATAAAAAAACGAAGTTGCAAAACTCTCCTATACAACTGCCCATTTAAGTAGAGGAAAAGTTTTGCCACTTTGCTTCTTATTTTTTAAATTTTAATGTTCTTATATTAATTTAAAAAATTTTAATAGATATTTGATTTAATAATGACAAACAATTTCGAAGTCGGGCTATGCAGCTAGTAATTAATTATCAATTTTTTTTTCTACTTGATTATGTTTATTTGGCTCGTATGCGGTGGATATAATAAAATAAAAAAAAATAACACAATATAAATAATTAATTAAAATAAATAGGCCTAAATGCCAAAAAATGTAGTGTACTGTCGAAATATGTCGCCCCAAAAGTGCGACTACAACTTTCAATTACCGAACGTAAGTTGCGTGATGTGCAACTAGTCACGCCAGATTTTTTTTCAGAGTAAACATTTAAATTGAAAACATTTTAATTAAATTAAATCTTTTCGTTTTTGTATACGTATTTATATAAAAAAAAAAATCTAGCTAGAAAAAAAGAGTAAACAAATTTTGTTTTCATTTTTTCTAACAAAAAAAAAAAAAAAAATCTAATCCAGAATGTCAACTTTTGATAAAATATTTGTTAGTAAATGTTGTTTGCTCTTTTATGAATAGAACAACAATCTGACCGTACTAAAAATTTCACTCTCCTTTGATCCTTTACTTGACCTTACAATTTTGGTCCTTCGAGCCGGATTGAAAAATTATTTGTTCAGAAAAAAAAAAATTCAATTTTCATTTCTCTTATAAAATAAAATATATAAATAAATCTCTTTTATATAAAAAAAAGAGAATAACTCTTGAACTTTATTTATCAATTCAAGTAAGCTTAAAAAGGAAATTTCGATTGTTACGCGATCTCTTTGAGATAATTTTTTTTTTTTTTTTTTTTTTTTTTGATGATAAATAGAAAGAAATAAAATGCCGCTTCTTTTCTTGTGTTTTGCCTTTGATCTAATAAATATATTTTGAAGACGAAAAGAGGGTTCATATTAACTAAAAGGGAGTATTTTACAATAATGGTCAGAAATTTCAAGCACTTTGTCAAGTGAGATAATTTTATATGAAAATTAACGTGTGTGTGAGGGAGTAAAAAAGAGCGGTTGATTTTAAAAGGGTATCGTTATATCAAAAGGAACTCTTTTTTTTTTGTTTATAATTTGAAACTCAAGTCATTAAAGTTAAAAAAAAAAAAAAATTTTTTTCTACTTTTTATTTGACCTTGGTTTGAACTCGATTAAGAAATTCTAATTAAAATTTATGATTAATTAAATTATATATGATAATTAAAATATAATTATATTCCGTAAATTGTTGTAATAATTAGACTTAATAATTATATTTCTACCTTGCTATTAATAAACATAACTCAAATTTGTTGTAATAATTAAAATTAATAAATATAATTATGGTAATTAAAAGGAAATATAAAAGAAATTTCTTTATTTTTTTTTAACCTTATATAAACTAGCTGTAATGCCCGACGTCGGTGGAAATGATTATCTTAAAGATTAGAATGAGATTTGTCGAATTTTTTGTCCTGAAGTAGCTTCGAATGCTGTAAAAGATCTTTAAAAAAAAAAAAATTGTGTGTTTAATAAAAAAACATTGTTTTATGAAACCACAATGAAAGTGAAACTTTTTTCGGATTGTAGGCTTTTAAATGAAAATTTTCAGAAAATTATTCAATTAAGTGTATTAAAATCATGTTTTTAATCTTAACTTAATAATTGGAAAATGGGAATGATAATGGGAAATCAATTGGCGTATGTTAAATTAAAAACTGAGAAAAATATTTATTTAGTATTTGAATCATTTTAAATTATTTTAAAAATTATATTTTATCAATTTAAAAATTGAAAAATTAAATCTCACAATTATTTTTTTATAATTCGTCATATATATTAAATTTCAACTTTCCTATTTTTGTCGTCACGGCTTGGGGCGTCATAACCTGTAGCGTCACGGCCCTTGACGTGACAGCTTGTAACGCGACATGCTGATAGAGAAACGAAAAAATTTGTATCGATCAAATTAAAGTTTTACTTTAAAAACTTTTTTTTAAACTCTTTGGATCATTTTTTAATTTTTTAAAAATATAATTAATAAAAAACACTTGTTTTCAGAATAGCTTAAAAAAAAAGTTACAAAGCTTTCCCGATATTAATCATGTACTTTGTTTAAGATTAGATCAGATTACATTTTACACTTTTATAAGAGAATGTTTTGAAGAGTTTAAGAAAAATAATGAGTCTCCATATCCCAAAAAAGGCGGCTCAAAAAATTTCTGAATTTTACCCTTTGGAAAGCACTGGGTTCTAACTCACCACATAAAAAATTAAAACCAATTAATTATAATTAATTAAATCTCTCAGAAGAAAAATATATAAATTTTTTTACATAAATACATAAATATGTAAATATTAATACATAAAACAAAATAATACTTCTATAAAGAAGATCCGTGTTCTAATCCTGGGCTTACGGCTGTGGTTTCCAAACTTTATATTACCACGCCTCCCTTAAAAATATTTAGTCGTATAAAGCCTCCATTACCCCCCCCCCCCCCTCCTCATTTTATAAACTAATACAAACACAAAAATTTTTATTGCAAAAAAATTTATTAATATAGTAAGCAGAGCAGCTACGTTTGTTTCGTTTATTAGTCACTTCAAGCCGACGTTTAGGTCAGATTTGCGACCATCCTCAGGGCGTAAAAAAAAAACTCGACGTGACTAATAAACTACATTTATTAATACAAACTTAACTGTTAAGTTATATTATATTATTTTATTTATAAGACTTTAGCAATCATTTAGAAAATTGTTCGCTGTGGCTAATATTCGCGCCTCCCCATAGACTTGCCCGCGCCTCCCTAGGAAGGAGCGCCTCACAGTTTGGAAAACCCTGGCTTACGGTATTTTTTCATTAATTAAACATATTTATTTAATGTAAACAAATCCTCAAGCAGGCACTGGATTGGAATATTGGATCTCACCACAATAGCCTCAAGGCAATTCTACGAGGAGAGGGAGTTGCTGTGACATCCCCTCCTGTGGAAGGGACGTAAAGAAGGTTCCCTCTAAATGATTCATAGAAGAGGCATAGAAGAAATTGAATAAAAGGATCCGGATGGCACTAGATGATTAGCTCGTTAGCTAGAATTGAACTCAGCAGGAGGAATTAGAGATAGGAAATAATGTAACTTCACGTGGTGCCTGTAAATGGCGGTTGGGTTTGAGGAGCGTGTTTTCTTGGGAACTCGTTCAACAACTTTATTCTGCAAACCATCATCCAGTTGCCATCAGTAGATTAAAAATTTAAAAAAACAAAACTTCTAAATGGCCTTAGTAGCCGATAGGAATTTTTTTTTTGTTCTTATTATTTTAATTAAAGCATCTCTCTTTCTCTCTATCTCGTCTTGTAGGGTCGTATTTTAAGAGAGGGGGATGTGGGCGTTAAGAGGGCATCTGCTCAGAGGGAGAGAGAGAGAGAGAAGGGCTTTCACAAACAGCTGCGTCCCACCCCTCAAATTTTATGAATTTATCCTCTCCAGATGGCAGCAGTGAGCAGTCGATAGCATGCAATCCATTCAAGGGGACGGAACCATTCATTTTCTTTTCTTTTTTTGTTTTTTATAAAATTAATTAAATTGTAAAATTTAACAAAAAATATCAATTACTAGCTGCGCAGTCCACTTTCGAAACTCCACCCAACATGACTATAATGAAGAAATAATAGTAATTAAATAGAGACGAGCTCTAAATGGCCTCCGGTATCAAAAAAATAGTTTTTCAGGTATTTATTGAAACAACGTTTTGGAAAACAAAAGTTGAATACTTCAAGATAATAAATTTTTGGAGTTTAGGCTTTCACAGTTAATATCATTAATAAAATAAGACGGAGTCAAAAAGATTTTTTTTTTTATTTTTTAAAAAAATCAGCCAAAATTATTACTTTCATTGTTGCCGTTCCGGCCACTGGTCTAGGCCATTTTCAGAGTGGGAGGCGAGAATAAATGGAAGTTAAAATTTCAGCGACACACACATTCGCATGAACTCTCATAAGGACAACGAAAGGCTAAGAGCCTGGAACGGCCACAAGCCCTCGGGCTTGGTGTAGTTGCTAGCGTGCTGGTCTTGTATACCAAGGATCGCGGGTTCTGAGGAACTCCCCCAGCACCGACTCCTTTCGAAGATTGCATGGGACCCTTCTTTACGTCCCTTCCACATAGACGGGATGTCACAGCAACTCCCTCTCCTCGTAGAGTTGCCTGGGGGTATTCTAAGATCCAATATTTCAAAGTCCATATGTTAATACGGCATAATGTAATAGGAATATAGATAAAAATGTATATGAATGTGAATCAGTGTATTGTATTGTATTAAAATTTTGTAAATATATAAATATACAAATAATGGCGCAAAGTTTAATTTCGAAATCCTAACGAGAATTTAATCAAATAGAATCTAACTGACATGCGGACACTCCACAATTATATCTCCCATATTAATGTTAATAAAAAACTGTGTGGTTTTATGAAACTATGAAGCAAGTGAAACTTTTTTTTTTAGATCGTAGGCGTTTAACTGAAAATTTTCACAAAATTATTCAATTGAGGGTATTAAAATCGCGTTTTTAATCTTAACTTAATAATTGGAAAATGGGAATGATAATGGGAAATAAATAGACGCATGTTAAAAACTGAGAACAATATTTATTTAGTAATTGAAGATTTGAATTGAATCATTTTAAATTATTTTAAAAATTATATCTTATCAATTTAAAAATTGAATAATTAAAACTCACAATTATTTTTTTATAATTCGTCATATATATTAAATTTCAACTTTCCTATTTTTTTCGTCACGGCTTGTGACGTCATGGCTTGTAGCGTCATGGCCTTTGACGTCACGGCTTGTAACGCAACATGCTGATAGAAGAGTGAAAAAATTTGAGGTCATCAAATAAAAGTTCCACTTAAAAAAAAAAAAAAAAAATTGTAAGTACAATCTGGAAAAAAAATATTCCACTGGAGTAGTTTAATTTGTAGAAAATGCAGTTTTATACGAATGGGAAGAATTGTGTGTGAACACCAATTTCTATTTTATACAAAAAAACACCTGAGTGTTGTTTGTTTGTTTCTTACACGGAGTGAGTGACCCCTCTCTCCGTTTTGGTAGTCAAAAAACGCCCGCCTCCTCATGTTTATAAACATGTAAGGTCCAGCACCCACCAACATCATCTGAATAAAACATTCCTGCTGCTGGTTGCAGAAAAGAAAAAGGGAGAGAAAGAGAGGGTATTTGTATCCAATTGTATTGGGAAATCCATAAAAATTGGCATAAAACAAAAAATGTATGTATTTAATTCCATTTTAATAAGAGGATTTTTTTTTATAATATCTCTCTTTATTCTTTAATCAATACGAAAAAAAAAAAAAAAAAACATTACATGGAGTTGAACTATTATCGACATTCTGCAAATTGAAGATCAATCAGTCAATGTTTGTGCGTCATCTCTTTCCTCCTAAATGAATCAGGATAATAATATCTACGGTATTTCCATTTACCGAGAAAAACCCCAATCCACTTTTTAAAAACGCTTACTCAAATCTCCTACTGCTGGGGTATTTTTGGAGATCATAAGGGCCTTCAGAATTTTTTCATGCAATGGCACTAAACTATGAGGTAGCCCTGGTGCAAAAAAAAATTTGGCCAGGCATTTAGTTGATCTTTTAATAATGAATAGTTTATAAATATTATATATCAATAAAACAGCATAAAAAAATCTGGTGTGACTGGCGCACAGCACACAACTTTCTCTTACCTTCGGTAATCGAAAGTTGTGTTCTGTGCTTGTCACACCAGATTTTTTGTGTCGACATGTATTTAGTTCCCGACAGTACGGAACATATGAATTCAGATGTAAAATTTATAGTTGGACCCACGGGGCTTGGAGTAGTTGGTAGCGTTTTCCTTTTTTCCCTGACCTCTGCGGGCGGGCCCCCGGCCGGCCTTTGTTTTTTTAGCCTTTGACCAACTAAAAAAAACCGCCCAAAAGTCGCGGGGGGGGGGGGGGGGGGGGGGAAAAAAAAAAAAAAAAAAAAAGTATGGGAAAATATTTATATTTTTTTACCATGGCAACCATTTCTCCTATCTTCCCTATGAAATACAAGAGTAAAGTGGTCTTCAGAAGATTTCAAGTGCAAAATGAGAATATACATTTGAAAGAGCATCTAAAAAATAATTATTTTTGAATTTAAAAAAAAATCGTTGGAGCAAATTTTGAGAAAATCGAAAAAAACTGAAAAAGTACATCAGTAAAGTACTAGTACTCTTTGGCCGATTTTGATTAAAAGCTTATTTTTCCGGTCCCGGGGGGTGTTTAACTTAAATATAAAATTTCAACCTCGTAGCTCAATTCTTCCTTCATCCTTAAAATTGAACACAGACCCACACACACACACACCCCCACCGACCCACCGACACACAGACAGACCATGTCGCGAAAACCACTTTTTTGGATTCAGGGGACCTCAAAACGTGAAGATCCATCAAAATCTCGACATCGAATTTTTGACATGAATCCAATACTTTCTCTCTATATATATATTACATATATACATAGGTAAGAGAAAGTAATATATAAATATAGGCATAAAAGATCTGATAATGGCGGCTGTTAGACTAGCTTGCCATCTGTTGCAAGAGTGCTCAACTACTTAGTCGTTAAAAAAAATACCAAAATTTATTTTCTACTTTGTCACCAATTTATTTATTTTATAGGTTGAATATTAATGATATTTGCATTTTAGATTAAAAAATTACGATTATCTTGGATCATAGCACAGTAGAAAGAGGTTCTTGCCTTTTTTGGACTAGGAGTCAAGAGTTTACCGTTATGCGAGAAAAATGTATTTCAATTGAAAAGGCTTATAAAAAATATATTTTCTCTCTGTCAGTAATCTAAACACATAGCCTAAAATATCTTGCATGATTGAAGAATAAAATTTCATAATTAAAACTAGAATAATTAAAAAATAAAATAAATTTAAAATCTCGCTTATGCTAGGGGGGGGGGGGGGGGGGGGGGGGGGATTAATAAATAAACTTATATATAAAATCCTTTAATTTTCTTTTTTTTTATTAATCAAAATATAAAAGCAATTTTTTTAATGGATTCTCTAATTTATTAGAATAATAATAATTGATGATTTTTTGATAATATTATATAATTAAAAAATTAATTTAGTTTTTTTACTTTCTCTTACTTCTATATATGTTAATATATAGCGAGAGAAATTATTGCATTTAAGTCAAAAAGTTCGATATTGAGAATTTGATGGATGTACACGCTTTGAGGTCCCCTGAATTCAAAAAATCTGGTGTGCTGGCGCACAGCACACAACTTTCTGTTACCTTCGGTAATCAAAAAGTTGTGTACTGTTCTTGTCACATCAGATTTTTGGTGTCCACATGTATTTAGTTTCCGACAGTATGGTTCATTCGATTTTCATGATGTTAAAATAAATAAGTATAGGAAAATATTTATATTTTGTTACGATGGCAACCATTTCCCCTATCTTTTTTATGGAGTACAAGAGTAAAGTGGTCTTCAGAAGATTTCAATGGCAAAATGAGAATATACATTTTAAAGAGAATCTAAAAAATTAATTGATTTTTGAATTTAAAAAAAAAAATCGTTGGGGCGAATTTTGGATTAAAAGCTTATTTTCACGGTCCAGGAGGGTATAAAACTTAAATATAAAAATTTCATCCCCATAGCCCAATTCCTTCATGCTTAAAATTGAACACACACACACACACCCATCCACCCACAGACAGACCATGTCGCGAAACCATGCGAATTTTTGACATGAAATCCAATACTTTCTCTCTCTCTCTATATATATATATATATACCCTAACGCGTGCAATACATTAAAGTCCCGGAACTGTTCTATTGCACTAGAATTCCATCATCTCACCTTATCTTTTCCTTCTTTGTCGCCCCCTCTGTGGGTGG
Source organism: Euborellia annulipes (assembly GCA_023213315.1). Taxonomy (NCBI): domain Eukaryota; kingdom Metazoa; phylum Arthropoda; class Insecta; order Dermaptera; family Anisolabididae; genus Euborellia; species Euborellia annulipes. The sequence goes on from JAKCPI010027245.1 coordinate 17,134, forward strand.
ACCGGCTGGCTGTAGGGGTGTGTGGAGGCCAGTTATTTATTTATTACCCTACGCGTGCAATACATTAAGGCCCCGGAACTGTTTTATTGCACTAGAATTCCATCATCTCACCTTATCTTTTGCCTTCTTTGTCGCCACATCTGTGGGTGGACCGGCTGGCTGTAGGGGTGTGTAAGGGCCAGTTATTTATTTATTATTTATATTGATTTATAGGTAAGAGAAAGTAAAAAGTGGTTTTTGCAACATGATCTGTCAGTCTGTATGTCTGAGAACAAAATATCTCAATTACAAAAAGAGTTAGGTTTTTTTTTTTTTTTTTTACTCTTACTCCTCAGCGATTAGTGGTTTCGATAAATTATATAAGCCATATTTATTTTATAAATAATAACGATGGCCACGGAAAGACATTGAACGTGCTGATTTCTCGAGTTCACCTATCCGAGATTTCGCCACGTTTGGCATCATTTAACAGCAACGACTGTTGTTCTCTTCGTTGCCAGTCTGAGATGAGTTGATTTTATTAAAATTTAAAATAATAAAAGCCAAGATGTAGCGGTCTAGGATGTATGCTCCTGTAAGGCCCTCTGGCTGCTGTAGCCATCTACCAGCATCCCGTGAACTTAAATCATTTCATATCTCGGATCCCTTCTCCTTTTTTCATGTCTATCTAGTGAACTAATAGTAATTTCAGATTCCACCCGGCTCTTTTAATCCAACCTCTTCAATGTTAGGGAGAAGGTCCTAGTTGAGGAGGGCCTCCCTCAGCACCTACCCCTTTCGAGGAATACATCACTGAGAGGGAGACTTCGTCCCTTCCATAGACGGGATGTCAAAACTACTCCATCTCCTCGTAGAGTTGCCTGGGGGCTATTATGTTGGGATTCTATATTCCAATAATGAAAAAACCTGCACGCCCAAGGCGTGAATACGTATCTTCTTTGTAAAAGCCGACACCTTAGCCCGCTACAACAGCTCTCTTATTAAAAAAATATATATTTTTTTTTTATTTATTTGAAATTCCTATCGGGATCCCCGTTTATTTACCTGAGGTGCTTCAGTGTACGATGACACACACCTCAAACCTCTGGCCGTAGCCATCTACCGGCACCCCGTGAAGTCACATATCTCTAACTCCCCCTCGTCTCTAGCTCGTGAACTAACTCCTATTTCTAGTTCCAACTGGCTCCTTTTATCCAACCTCTTCTATGCTATGGAGACCCTAGTTTGAGGAGGAACTCCCTTAGAACCGGCCTCCTTTCGAAGAATGCATCACTGAGAGGGAACCTTCCTTACGTCCCTTCCACAGGACGGGATGTCACTGCAACTCCCTTTCCTCGTAGAGTTGCCTGGGGCTATTCTGGTGAGATTAATCTTTCAACCAGTGCTTGCTTGAGGATTTGTTTTTTTACATTAAATAAACATTTTTTTTTTATTTAGTGAAAAATCCACCAAAACGAGGATTTGAACAGGGATCTCCTTTGTAGAAGCCGACATCCTAGCCCACTACACCAGTGAGCCCCTAAAAAAATAAATTTTTGTAATCATTTTTATATAAGTTCTTTTATTAATTATTCTAAATGGGATTAAAGTTTAATATTATTAATTAATCAATATACATGTATCTAAGACTAAATATATTACACTACTAATAAGGATAAAGTGGTGAATAGGATTATGGGTAGAGCAGGTGAGGGGGAGAGGGAGGGGTTATTCCTTTAATAAGCCTCTAATTGCCTTTTGGTCTTAATAAGTCGTCAGATCGTTATGGCCGAGATAATACTACTATTTCAGTGCTGGGGGATCAAATCCTCTCTATTCTAGTTAAAGCATCGATAATTACGTATACTTTGATGCTACCAACTAAATATCAGACCCCTGCAATTCTACTCACCTATGACTAGGAAATTGGATATTTACTCCCCATTATCTCTATTTATGTTTGTAGAAGATAAATAGGAGAGTAAAAAAACCCGAAACAATAGACGTGGTATTAAAAAATTTGAAGTTCAAAACTTTCTCTTACCTATATATAAGGGGTTTAGAGCAAAATTGTTTTAAGTCCACTATTTACTCTTTTGAGAAAAAAATTAATCAAAGTTAAAGTCTTATATTTAATTTCTCTTTAAATATACATTTATTTATTTTACGGGGGCTCGCTGGTGTAGTGAGCTAGGGTGTCGGCTCCTACAAATAAGGTCTCTGTTCAAACCCTGGGCGTGCGGGATTCTTCATTAAATAAAAATATTTATTTAATGTAAACAAATCCTCAAGCAGGCCCTGGATTGGAATATAGGATCCCACCACAATAGCACCCAGACTATTCTACGAGGAAAGGGAGTTGCTGTGACATACCGTCCTGTGGAAGGGTCGTAAAGAAGGTTCCCTCTTAGTGATGGATTCTTCGAAAGAAGTTGGTGCTGAGGGAGTCCCTCCTCAAACTAGGACATCCTCCATAGCATAGAAG
>JAKCPI010027246.1:0-68060 GCA_023213315.1 Euborellia annulipes
TGCAACATATTATGCAGAGAACGTTGGAGGGGGGGGTCTGGTTTTATGTATCTATGAACATGGCCTTCGACTATCTTCTAAAAAAACAATAATAATTCATTTGTTACATTTGCGACTCGTCGCGGCGACCCACGACTAACGAAAAACAAGCCAAAAATGCCGGCATTTGTCAAATGTATATGGAAAAAGTCCATATTCAAATTGTATGAGCAACAAGCAAAATACAATAGCATCTATGCGAATTCGAAATGTCAGAGCAGTAGCGTGCGATTGTATCAAGATTTGTCAAATACACAAGTATTTCACATTGAGTATTTTCATACAAATTCTGATTCAAGTGCCCAATCTAAAACTAGGTTTTATAAAATAGATTTGTAAAAGGCGGGCGTTTTGCGTCTCTTGTCATATGACTTATGACGACATCGCTTATAGCCAGTCAGATCTTGGCGGGTTTTGCAGCAAACATTTCGTGTGAAACAGGTGTCAAATATAAAACCAGAATAAAAACCTTCAAATTTTTCACTCAGTTTTCACTCACATTCATTTATTAACAGTTACTATAATATTATTTCAAAATCAACAACAAAAAACATGAACTCACGCTCAAATTAAACTACTTATTTTTTCAATATTTAAAATAATTTTTTATTAGTAAAAGTGAAAAATGAATAATTTAGAATTTTTTAATTTAGATAAATCGACACAAAATTACCTATTTAATAAGGTATGTAGAGGGAATAAATCCATATAAATATAAGTATTATTTCTTTTTTTAATAAGCCTTATTAGCTAAGAAGTGATTTAAAAACTCATTCTTTTTACTTTGATCATTAATTATTTTTTCTTTTAAATGAAATAACTTCTTTTCAAGTTTTTGTTTTCTGTTTCTATAGATCAGCGGTTCCCAGCCTTTTTTGATGTAACCACTTTTTCCTTAAAAAATCTCTGAGGCCCTGTGTATATGTAAACCTATATATTGGCTTATATAATTTTTATTTTATCTTAGACGTCCGCGGCCCACGGGTTGGGAACCGCTGCTATAGACTAATAAATGAATGCATTGCATAAATTGTCTAATTTCTTGATCATAGAGTGAGAGGCAACATTAAAGCACCTCCACAAAAATAATCAGATGAAAAAACGCTGGGATTTGCTTTCTTCGTTTTTATTAAAAATATGATTAAAATCTTTATTAGAAATCTCTTCTACATTTCAATCACAAGTTTCTTTTAAAGATTTTAGATTCTTTTTAAAAAACAATGAAATAATCACATTGGAAGTGATTTAATATTGTCTTTACTCTACATATATATATATATATATATATCCTTAATTATTGTTATCTATATTGTGATGATCATGATGACACTTTACATGAATTAGCTCAAGATGAAAAGAGGCTTTTTTCGGTTTACATTTATATATATAGTATATATCTAAATCTTTATTTTCTTTTTCAGGAATTAAATAAGTCAACAAGCTTTAAAAATAATTACTGTGTTTTGACACAATTAATGAGTTTAGTCCAAAAAGCGCCTTCAACATCTGATGCTCTTAAATTATATCCTTTCGTTCAGAAATGCATCGAAAATTCTAATTTTGAAAAAAATTTAAAACATGAATGCTTTCCAAATTATATCAAAGCATTATATATTATAATATATGAATTTATGAATAAAGTAGGTAATTTATTATTTAATATAACAATTTTATTTATTATATATGTTAGATAGAAAAAAATAAACCGATCCCCAAAGAGGCCTCGGTCAAAGAGAATGCACACTGTCCATGCCGAAAAGACCGCAGACTTAGGTAGTCAAACAGAAAACGAACAAGCAGAAAGTTTCCAATTTTTTCTTCTTGAAACTCTTGTTTTAATCAGCATGAACAGGAAAGAAAAATTACTTCATTTTATGTCAAGGAAGAAAAAAATGGAAATGGGTACATGGAATTATTGAAAAAAGTCGAGAATTCGGCGAGTTTTACAAACTCTGTTGGGAATTGAGTTCATGTGCAGTCTAGATCAGCGGTTTCCAACCTATTTTGATGTGCGGCCCACTTTTTCCGCAAACAAAATGCTGAGGCCCAGTGTATATATAGTGTGTATATATACTGTATATAATTTTTATCATTCCTTAGACATTCGCGGCCCAGTTCCAATCATCCCGCGGTCCTCGGGTTGGGAACCGCTTGTCTAGATGATGAGTATTATACAAATAAAGGAACTTTTGATTTTATTCTAAGGACTGTCGGTTAAAAATAGATAATTTTGGCGTATTATCCGTTTATTTGTAGATATTTTGATTTCAGTGAGATGAAATCATCCTCAGAACAAGCAACAGATGTTTTGCAAATCGCAATTTTCATTATAAAAATTGCATTCATGGAATGCTTATCTGCTTTGTCTTATTGGATGGGAGAAATTAACGATTTGCAAAACATCTGTTGCTTGTTCTGAGGATGATTCCATTTCACTAGGATCGAAATTTCTACAAATAAACGGATAATACGCAAAATTATTTATTTTTGGCCGACGGTTCTTAGAATGATCGGCCATATACCCCTACCTTTCTGCCATCTGTTGGCAATTTTCTTAATAGTTGGGCTTTTTGACTAAATTTTTAAGACCCCTAACGCCATCTTATCGGCAAAAACATGCGAAGAGCTTTGCCTCCCGAAGCGCCTTAAAGCAACTGAGAAAATACTTTTTCTTTTGCATATTCATTCCGCCGCGAACTTTGTGGAACGAACTAAACTAGACCGCTACCAGCCTGAATCAATATTATAGATCACAGAATCCGGGTGGACGATCTAGAACGTGAAGATACAAAAGTCTTTGTTCTGTTTGACCGAGGTCTCAAAACTGTATAATCCAGTGGTCCCCAAATTTTTCGATGATTGGAGGCTTATTTTTAAATAACTTTTGTGAACAAACAACCGATATACACTAACTGTGTCTTATCGCAGAGCATTAGAAAATGAAATTTTTATATTTGCGTTTTTTTACCCTTCTAAGCCTGCCGAGCTCAAATTTTGGGAACCACTGATATAATCTATAATCTATTTTTTGTTAACAGTCATATTATATATAATTATTTTTTTATTTTTTAGGGAAAATATACAGAATCCTTTGAATTATCTAAATTTTCTATAAATATCAATAATAAATATAAAAAAAATTCCATTTCGTATTTCACTAAAATATATCGTCTTTTTATAATTCACCTTGATGAAAACACTGATAATAATTTTTTAATGGAATCAATTAAACTATTTTTTAATTGTCCAGATCCTTTTTATTTATATAATTGTCTACATCGACTATTTAATGAAAATTTTGATAAATTTCCATTAACTTTTCATATTGATATTTTAAAATTTCTTGTTTCAAATACTCAGTTTTCATTTACACAAAAAACAATTTCAAAAGAATTTAAGTGTTATGAATATTATATATCCAAATATTTTATAGCTTGTATCAAACAAAAAAATATTGAATATTTGGATCAAATTATTAGATTATTAGAACAGAATCAGTTTTGGGAAATTTTTAGTGCAATATTTACATTATTAAAATATTTTTTATATTTGGATATAAATGAAGAAAATTTAGTTAAATATTTGGATAAAAAGATTTTATTCTTACAAAAGATTAACAAATTGTACCCTAAAAATAACACTTTGTTGATAATATACGAAAAAGTGTGTTTTTCAATTCACACTGTCTTGTCCGAAGTTAATTATAATCAACAAAAATCTATGTAAGTATTTAATTTGATAATAAATCATATTTCCTTGTAACTAGATACTTAAGTAGACTATGGCCCTCGGGCTTGGTACATTTGGTAGCGGGCCTACCTTCTATACCGAACGGACCCCAGAAGGAGCGCCGGAACGAATTTGTATCAGGGGGGGGGGGGGGGGGGGGGGCAAAAAATTTTTTTAGAAAATTAAAATAATTTAATATGTTCAAATAGTATAAAAAAAAAAACAAATCTACTATAAAACTTTAAAAATTTTAAATAAGATCACAATTTTAATAAAATTAAAATTTTAAAAAATTTGCCAGTGATTTTATCAAATATTTTTGGAAAAAATTTGAAAAAAAAATGAAATTTCTTACTCTTTTAATTTTTTTAATTTAGAAGATTTTATTTTTCAAAAGTAAAAATATATCATTTTTAAAAATAAATGAAATAAAAAAAGAAATTTTGCCCCCCCCCCCTATAGGATGCCAGGGGGGCAATGTACCCTGCCCCCCCCCCAGTTCCGGCGCCTATGGACCCCAGGCAGTCCGATGATTTTATTTAAGCCATTTGGATACCAATAGATATTATAAATCATAACGGTTATCGTCAAAGTCATATATGGCCTAAGTTGCCGAAAAGACTGTGTGAATGTGTGAGTGAGTGTGAGTGTGAATGAGAAAAAAGTGTGAGTATTTAGAAAAAAAGTAGACTATGTTCATACATGCATAGGCGTCGGAACTGGGGGGGGCAAGGGTAGATTGGCAGAATAAATTATAAAATATGATATATATAGTCTATATAACTGTATATATAATATTGAGTTTTTTTTTTTTTATTTTGATTGCTGGTAGGTTTACTTTTGGTTTTCTTCGGAATTTTTAAATAAATATTACAAAAAATATTTATTATAGGAAAATTTTAATAAGAACTGGCGACTGACATTGGAAATGTTAACTGTTTCGGTTACTCAAAGAACATCATCAAGCCTAGAAAAGATAAAAAGTTTTTGAAGAATTAATGTAGCTGTTGTATTTATACAGTAGATCGGAAAGGAGCGTGCAGCCCAAGGGCGTATACAGGAGGGGGGGTAAAGGGGGTAATTACCCCCCTGAGATTTGAAAAAATACTTTTTTCCGAAAAAAAATGTATTTTTAATGTAAAAATTTTAAAAATTAATACTTAAAAATTTGATTTATATTTATGGGGGGGGGGGGGATTCTGGCAAACAAGTACAGAATGCGCCTTTAAATTACGGAAATTAAGAAAAAATAGTGTGCTGTGCGACCAGTCACTCCAGATCACCCCCCCCCCCCCCGAGAAACATCTCTGGATCCGCCACTGGTGCAGCCAGGTTATAATCCACAAAATTAAACTCTCTGTTAAGGAAACAGTTTCGGTTTTAATGTAATAAAGCCATCTTCAGACCAACAGTCGAGTTGAAAGCATTGTACAGTTAGAAAAAATATAAAAAATAATTATTTTTATATATGTTTACAAACATTATATACATACAGTATAAACTTGAATGAGAGAGCATTGTGTCAAATTGTGGAGTTGTCATTTGTGTGTATTATTATACATAAATTGTTTGTACAAAAATACAATACTCTACAATGCTTTCAGCTCGACTATTGGTCTGAAGATGGCTTTATTTCATTAAAACCGAAACTGTTTCCTTAACAGAGAGTTTAATTTCGTGGAGACTTATTACCTGGTAACACGCTCCTTTCCTATCTACTAGATAAAAATCAATTAACTTATAGTTAAACTACATCGCCATTACATTTCTTATAAAATATTTGAAGTGAATGATTGTAAAATTGACGAAAATCAAAAAATATATTGTTATATATATATATATATATATATATATATATATATATATATATAAATTTGACAAAATAATATTTTATAAAAAAATGTAATGACGATAGAGTTTAACTATAAGGTTTACATGTAAAAAATGATTTTTATCTATTCTAGGCCTGAAGATGGTTCGATGAGTAACCGAAACAGAGCACCTTAGGCTACTAACTTTCATTGGCCCTGAAGATAGTTGCCGAAACGTTTGTCTCGAAAAAAGTGTAAAGGTGTTCGATTCACTCGCTGATTTTATTCCTCCCGACTCCAATAAAATCATAGTTTATGCCTTTATCAAATTCAAGGGATTCATAGATCCACTTTGACTATTTCTTTTTTTTCCATCTTTTTATCTCATAAATACTTTGATTACTGTCATATTTTTTTATTTTTAGAGTGGTCCTTTTAACGAAGCTTTTTGATATGTTTGGAATTATAAGTAATTATATTATTATTAATAATCCATCTTATGATAAAACAAATTTTGCTGAAGCCTATTTGATGGTATTGATATTATTTATTTATTTATTTATTTTTAGTATAATTAATTATTTAATTTCATTTATTGCAGCTAATAAAAAAATCTAAAGAGATATTTGAGAAAGAGGATTTACCAGAAATAAGAATTCTAGAAGGATTAATTGATAAAACTTATGCAACGCTAATGCAACTTAAAAAAAAAAATAATCCAAAATGGAAAGATTTATGTAATAATTTTGGTAAATATAATATAAAAGTATAATTAATTAGGTTGGAGTTGGGAAGAATAAAACCAGCGGCGTTGTCGAACACCTTTACACTTTTATTCACGCAGATGTTTCGGTAACCATAACGGTTGCCATCTTCAGTGCCAATGAAAGTTTTTAAGGTGTCCCTGTCATATAAGATTATCATATATGACAGGGACACCTTAAAAACTTTCATTGGCACTGAAGATGGCAACCGTTATGGTTACCGAAACATCTGCCTGAATAAAAGTGTAAAGGTGTTCGACAACGCTGGTTTTATTCTTCTCAACTCCAATCTCACATACCCAGCATACAACTTAGTATAATTAATTATTATATTGTCTGTGAGTATTAGTTGCGTGAAAAGGAGTCAACCAAGGAAAATCAAAAACAAATTTATTCTGTCGACGTTTCGAGCGCCCTTCCTCGGGACAATATAAGTGTCAAATATTACAGATGGTAGTGACAAGATAGTCGGTTGACATTATTAAACAATCTCAACAAACATCAACAATGTATTCGTTAAAGTCTTTCAACGAATACATTGTTAATGTTTGTTGAGATTGTTTAATAATGTCAACCGACTATCTTGTCACTACCATCTGTAATATTTGACACTTATACTGTCCCGAGGAGGAGCGCGACGGGCGCTCGAAACGTCGACAGAATAAATTTGTTTTTATTTTTCTTATCTGACTCCTTTTCACTCAACTATAGTATAAAAGTATAATATACAAGTAACCTATTATTAAAAGATGAAAAAAAGTAATAATCAATGAAAAACTAAATCTATATTTGCTAGATGAACCACTCATGGAATAGAATACAAAACGGAGTCTCCTATGATCACGTATGAACCGACATTGATCGCAAACAGGATTTATTTGGTCTTCAAATACTGTTTTTACTTTCTCTTACCTATATATGTAATATATGGAGAGAAAGCATTGTGATCATGTCAAGATTTCGAAGGAAATAAATGTTTTGAGGTGCCCAGAGTCTAAAAAAAGTGGGTCCCGCAATTTGGTCTGAGTGTTTGTGGACATTTTTAAGCACAAAGGAAATGAGCTACGAGGCTGGAATTTATAATTAAGTTAGACACTCTCCTGTGGCGTGATAATAACCTTTTGAACAAAATCGGCCCAAAAGTACTAGTATTTTACTGATTGATGTACTTTTTCAGTTTTTTTTTTTCGATTTTCTCAAAATTAGCTCTAACGATTTTGATTAAAATTCATAAATCAATTATTTTTTAGATCCTTTTTAAATTATATATTATCATTTTGCCCTGGAAATTGTTTGAAGTACACTTTACTAATTTCAGATTTTTCAAATTCATTTTCCGGCTCTTCCTTCCTTAGAGCCAATGTTAAATCCCTATGGGGATTGCATGTAAATTTCGATTCAAAAGAGGGTCCCTTTGGAATTTTTTATTGTTGAATATTATAGGACGCTTCAGCTGCCAGGGCCATTCGCGCCACCTCTAATGACCCCATAAACCAACATAATCAACATTTATGTAAAATGCAAGTTTTGATCTAAGATGCTATGAGAAACTTAATATATCTCGACACAAAAAATCTGGTGTGCTGTGCAATCAGTCCCACCAGATTTTTTTTATTTTTTTTTTTCTACACGAAACTCATTTTCCTGTAATGGTAGCAAGTTGGGTTCGTCGTCGATTATCGCGAATATCGTACATACTGTCCTTTATCGTACAAACTAAGCATTACTTTATCTCGGAAAAGGCGGCTCATTCCCATTGCAACTCCTCAAAAAATCCAAAGTAAATTTCATATATACCTATATATATATATAGTATATAAATCCTAGAAACCTAACACTTGATATTTACCTTAATTTAATTTTTGTTTTTTTTTGTTTTTAGAGCATTCTCTAATATGGCTTGGAAAAACAATAAAACCTAAAAGTCTTGCACATGCTACCTCATTATATTTAAAATTCGCTAAATGTATTTTCTCACTGAATCTCATTACAAAAAACTTTGCTTCTTATTTATATGAAGTGAAAATGTGCCTAAAGGAAACGAAAAATTATAAACTATATTTTATTATATTATTGATTTCATATATTCTATCATCTTATAAGAATCAAATTGTTATGAATTGTTGGGGGCAATTCAAATTTCAACTACAAGAACAAGGCTGCGATTTAATACAAGTATAATAATCACTTTTTATTTTTCTTATTTTTATTTATTATTATAAATTATTAAAGAGATTTTTTTTTTTTAGAATATAAATAGTAAAAATTTATTAGATAATGATTTCGAAACTATTAAAGAATATTATCCAACTCTAGAAAAAAAGGATATTAACTTGAAGTTATTATTAATCTCGGAAGTAGAGTCTTACGTTAACCATATTTTGTAAATATATATATTTTTTCTTATTTATTTGAAATTCTTACATATAAATTTATATTTATATTATTAAATAATTATTTTTTACTTTTTTTAGCCTGGATGTTTTGCCAATTTGTCAAATTTTAGTCGCTTTAAAAGATATTTCAACTCCTTTAAATTTTAGAATTCAATTGGTTCTTTTAAAATCTATTTGGAATACATCAAATTTAGAAAAAGCAGAGGAAATTTATAATTTTTGGAAGGTGGTAAGTTATAAAAGGGATGCAAAATTATTATATTACAATAGTCGTTCCTGGGTAAGTTGTCGCCTCAGGGGTACCTTTCTTAAATATAAAATTTCATCCTCATAGCTCTTTTGGTTCTTGAGATATTTTGTTCACAGACAGACCATGTAGCGTAAAACACTTTTTTTGATTCAGGGGACCTCAAAACTTATATATCCATCAAAATTCTCGACATCGAATTTTTGAAATGAATCCAATACTTTATATATATATATATTACATGTTTACATAGGTAAGAGAAAGTAATATAAAATTTCAATCTCATAGTTAACAGCTGATTTTACATATCTAATGCAATAGTATTGAGACTAAAGCCCGGTAGTTAGGCAGCCCAAATGGCAGCTTGTCTGTGAGAGAAATACCTTTTTCAAAGCAGACAATAGGCCGAATGACCCTTTTTAACAAAAGAATAACCATAAAAATGTATCTTTTTAATATACATTTCAAGGTATATCGAAATAAAAATGTATATATAGTTTATTGATGTGACACCTGTTGGTATATTGATTCAATTGTCAGTAGTTTCTTCCAGGTGTAAGCAGGATGGAGTGCAGGAGTAGGAATTAAAGAATTGCTTCTTAATTCATTTGCAGAGACTTTTTATTGGGTTAACGAAGGATGCATCCTTACACGTTTCGGCCATAGACGGCCTTCCTCAGAACCCTTGTCTCTTCATCAATCGATGTGTACATATATATACATAATACACAATTCTTGTGAATGATAAAAGTAAGAATTAAAAATACATCTGATTGTAAAAAAACTAATGTATTATGTATATATATGTACACATCGATTGATGAAGAGACAAGGGTTCTGAGGAAGGCCGTCTATGGCCGAAACGTGTAAGGATGCATCCTTCGTTAACCCAATAAAAAAGTCTCTGCAAATGAATTAAGAAGCAATTCTTTAATTCCTACTCCTGCACTCCATCCTGCTTACACCTGGAAGAAACTACTGACAATTGAATCGAAATAAAAATGATCTATGTTTTAATCAGAAAAAAAGTTTAGTGAGCATGTGCCATTTGGGCTGCCTAACTTGCAGGTCTCAATACCATTGCAACAGATGGTATAGTGAGGGATAATATTAAGTCCCACCCATGCATTTTCTACTTGTGATTATTACAATGTTTTTATAAAAGAAAATGAAAATCTTTATTGGAAATTTTCAAAGTTTGAACCATAAAAGTTTCCATTAAAAAATATATAATATTTTTTTAAAAAGAATGAAATAATCCAAGTAGAAAACGAATGGGTGGGACTTAATATTGTCCCTCACAGTACGTCTATTTTTAAGGGATTACGTAACTAGCCTCTGAGGGCGGGTGGGGCGCCCCAAATTCGATTGCTTCTTTTCGCCCCCACCCGGTTGTTGAATGATACAATCATTTTGGGTTTGGCGTCTCCGTACTACCAGGAACGGCCCTGATTATTGTTTGTATAATCTTTATAATAGATTAACATTTTTTTTATAGCAACCTTCGGTAGAACAAGATGACTTAAAGAATTTAATCAAATTTTGGATTTTTATTGCAAATTATAAAATTAAAATTTTAAAAAACCAAAATGAACAATTGGATATGGCAAATCTAACATTTTCAAAAGAAATAGATTCCCCTATTTTTTCTCCAAGTCAAGAAAAAGAATTCATTAATGAAATGTGGGAATTAAAAGAAGAGCAGATTTCATCTTTAAAAAAGCAAGTAAGCTATAAGAAATTTATTAATCATTTACACCCCCTTAATTAAACCTTTAATTTTAGAATTAAAACTTTCTTAGTTGTTTTCATTCAGAGAGTTCCTCAAAAGACCTGAATTAAATAACCCGTATTACTGGTGATGATGTATCCCAGAACGAGAGTTTTCGGTTAGTTGAAACTTGAAATGAGATTAGCGAACGAAGAAAATGGGTAAATCATGTATTCCATGGGAAAACAACATTTTCTAAAACTCATTGTATCATGTCTAACTTAGTTAGAAACTTCTGAATCAGATTTTTACAGATTTAAATAACTTTTGTTTCATTCTTCTTTCTATCTTTGTTTTCGAGTTATTTGATTTTAAATCAGAGTCGTCACTCTGTACATATACAAAATTTTTTCTACCTCGCAAAAATTTATTCATTTAACTTAACTTTAGGATTTTTCTCAAAAAGTTTTCTTTCCACCCAAATTTAATTCGTAGAGTTTAACAATATTCTTTTTATTTAATTTTAACAAAATTTGAACGTGCCACACCTTCAGAATAAACAATTGTATATCAGATCAAGGGAGAGAGAATGCCAGCCAAACAGGATAGCTTCTAACAAATTAAAATCCCAATACAAGAAAACGTTTCGGCTTTAATTAGATAATGCCATCTTCAGTCCTTATGAGAATATTGGCAATCTCAATGTATCCACCATCGAGATGCAGATAGGGTTTTTATATATTAAAATATACAAAATTAAATATAAAATATGTTCTTAATACATTTGAGACTTGGCCATATAAACTGATGAGCCTATGTACAATGTACAGGGAGGGACAATATTAAGTCCCACCCATGCGTTTTCTACTTGTGATTATTTCATTGTTTTTAAAAAAATTGTATATATTTTTTAATGGAAACTTTCATGGTTCAAACCTAGAAAATTTCCAATAAAGATTTTCATTTTCTTTTATAAAAACAATGAAATAATCACAAGTAGAAAACGCATGGGTGGGACTTAATATTGTCCCTCACTGTACATTGTACATAGGCTCATCAGTTTATGGCCAAGTCTCAAATGTATTAAGTCAGGGGCGTATATAGAAATTTTTCGGGGTGGGGGGGGGGGGGGCAAACTCAAAAATTTTTTTTTTTAAGAAACTAAATTTTTTTTCACACGAAATTTTTTGCGGAACATTTTTTCTTTTGCGGAACCAAAGTTTTCCATCCTGCGGAAAAATTTGTTGCGCTGATGTCTGTATATCCCTATATATGTATATGTGTTTGGGAAATTTCGGGGGGGCCCGGGCCCCCTCGGCCCCCCTTATATACGCCCCTGTATTAAGTACAGTGAGGGACAATATTAAGTCCCACTCATGCGTTTTCTACATGTGATTATTTCATTGTTTTTATAAAAGAAAATGAAAATCTTTATTGGAAATTTTCTAGGTTTGAACCATGAAAGTTTCCCTTAAAAAATATATATATTTTTTTTTTAAACAATGGAATAATCACAAGTAGAAAACGCATGGGTGGGACTTAATATTGTCCCTCACTGTACATATTTTATATAAGTTAACATGTAACATCTCTATCTGTATCTCGATGTATACATTAAAAATGCCAATATTCTCATAAGAACTGAAGATGGCATTATCTAATTAAAGTCGAAACGTTTTCTTTGGGATTTTCATTTGATAGAGGCCCCATCCTATTTGGCTGACATCTTCTCTTTTTACGTATTGATCTAATCGTTGGACAACCACTTCTCTCATCGACCTAATATTATATTAACTTTTTGTTACAGGATACTGAATATTTTAAAAATCATTTTATAGAAAATATTGAAATCCTTGGATGTTTATTCATGATATTTGGATATGAAGAATTAGCTTTTGTTACTTGGTGCGAATATTATCATTATTCTATTAACAATTTAATGCGCTTAAAAGGTATTTTTTTAAACAAAAATTATATTAAAATTCTTCGCGGACTTATGACGAGAAAGCGATAGAATAAACTTTCACATGGAAAATTAGTAGATAGATGGATTCTTGAGTGGATTTAGAACACAATGCTAATTAAATTATAATTTGATTTTCAGGTTTATTATATATATCAGATTTAAGTAATTATCGTTTGTGTCCAAAATTTTTGGATGAATTAGAGAAGATATATAATCAAGTAGATTTAAAATCTTCAAATTTACTAAAAAATAAATATCAATTAATTAAAGCGGAGATATTACTCAATTCAGATAATTTTGATACTGCTAACGAAATTTTAGATGAAGTTAACGAAAATATTCTCAAGTAAGTATAATATGAAGGCTATATGAAGTTTAGAGGATCAGGCAGACAAATAAAGGTCTCTTCGTTCTCTTAAAATTTGAGATGTTTCAGATAAAACCTAGAGTTAAAATTTTTTTTTTTTTGCAAGAGGGAAAAGGAATCTTTCGCACTGCCGTTACGCACTTTCTCGGACAGAATGATGCAAAAGATATCCCCCCACCCCCTCCTCCTTGAATTGAAACCATCCTCCAAAAATCAAACCGTGTTTTTTAGCAAACATGATAAATAAAGGGTGACCTATTAAGATTTTTTGAAAAAAAAAAAACAGTATTTAGATGTTTTTATTGCAATAAAGAGGATAGACTTTGAGGTTATGTATGGAACACAATATCCAATAAATGGCCACCTCGTGGCATTCGTTAGCGGATCAATTTCATCAATGAAGCATCGAATCAATACTTTTTTTTCGTTATTGATTTATTCCTTTCCTTTAAAAAAAAAAAAAAAAAAAACCCCAAAGAAAGAAATCTGAGACCTCTACCATTTATCCGATATTGTGTTCTAAGCATAAGCTCAATGTCTTTCTAAACATAACCTCAATGTCTTTCTAAACATAACCTCAATGTCTTTCTAAACATAACCTCAATGTCAATTCTCTTTATTGTAATAAAAACATCTTTACTTTTCAAACAAAGACTGTTTTTTTTTTCAATCTCAATATAAGCAGTCTTAATGGGACACCCTTTAATAATTAATTGTTTTTATTAAGATTTTACCTATAAGACTATTTAACTCTTAAATAATTATACAAATATATAAAAAAAATTTGAAGATAGGGAAGAGGAGGATGTCATAACGAGCTCCACCATTTACGATCACAGTGAAATGTTTTCTTTTGACGTGACGCCGTCTTACAAATCATGTGTCTATAGTGGCATGTTAGAGGGGCATGCACGAAAAACTTTATCGGCTTGAATAACTCCTCTGTCTTAAGAGGTATAATTATGGGGAATATACGGTTAGAAAGAATGAGTTTTCAGCTAAAGATTTCACCATTTATTTTTTTCCTATCATTTTTATTTTACCGCGGTGCGGTAAATTCTAATTTGAAATTTTAAACCCCTGTAGATTCCGAACGGCTTATCCGATCAGACTAAATGAGATGTCATTTAATGCAGAAAGATAACCTCTAATAGAATAAATAAAAAATCCCGAGTAATTAACTCCAAAATTAGTTTTTTTCTCGAAAAACCTCATTTTTTAAGCATATGTCGCCCTTAATGGATAAAAGTTTGGCCACACCTGTCATATATTGTTTCAATGAAAATGTTTGAACATGTTTATTTATGAAAACAAACTACTAGTAAAAAAAAAAAAAAAAAACGATACTTTCTCTCTTTATATTTCAATATAGGTAAGAGAAAATAAATTTTTTTTAAGTCAAGCAAAAGACGTTGTCACGTTAAAAAGCCACCGGCTGTGTAGAAGACACAGCCAACACCTAATTTTTTGACAAAATCATTTAATATAAGAATATTGATTTGATAAATTTTTTTTCCGCAGGTGATCCTATTTCAGTATTAAATCTACATCTAACGGCTCTTGATATATTTTTAATGGCATTTCGAGAATATAGTTCGATTGTCATTCATTTTGAAATAACTCTTTATGATATTCTTTATGATTATTTTAAATATTGTAATAATTTTTCTCTTACAACAAGGTATATTAATATTGTATAATTTGAACCCATCTTCATTTTAGAAAAAAATTTCTTATTTTTCCATTTAATCTTAAATTAGAAAATTGCCGGGGGCCTTCAAGGGAACAGTTTTATGACTAATTCGGGCCGTATTTAAGGGGCCGAGGGGGCGCCCCCCCCGAAATTTCCCAAACACATATACATATATAGGGATATACAGACATCAGCGCAACAAATTTTTCCCCAGGATGGACAACTTTGGTTCCGATAGAAAAAATGTTGGCCTCAAAAAATTTCGGTGTGAAAAAATGTATAGTTTCTTAAAAAAATTTTCCTAGAAAAATTTAGGGGCCCCCCAGAAAAAAATTTCTATATACCCCTGACTAATATTGTTTCATTTACAAAAATTCAATTCTTAATTTGAATGAATTTCTTACACAAAATTAGAACCAATTATAATAATAATAATAACAATTTTTAAAAAAACAATGCAAATTCAAAAGCTTCACTATTCAGATACATTATTGAAAGATAGAATAAATATCCAGCTTTATTTGAAAAAAAAAAAAAAAAAAAAAAAAAAACTTAAAAAGGACCTAAGTCTCTGAGATATGTAAATTATTTATATTAAAAAAAATTTTTTTTTCTTTCAGATTGTTTTCCGGATTAATATATATTTGTAATAATGTTATATTATATGAAGCAGCACCGAAAAAATACTCAATCCTCTTAAATATAATTCATAAAATTTCTTCATTAAAAAATTTAGATGCACATAGTGAGTCGTTGAAAAAAAAATATTTCGAAGAATTAGAAAAGCAATATAATATTAATTTTACATTAGAAAATATATTTTTTATTGTAAGTATATTATTATACAAATATATAATCCTAAGGCACCCAATTAAAAATAGACTGATTTGCTCCAAAACAATAATTAAAATTAGGTGACTGGCACAACTTTCTCTTACCGAAGGGTAAAAGAGAAAGTTGTGCACCGTGCTGGTCACACCAGATTTTTTGTGTCGTGATATATTTAGTTTCCCATAGCACCTTAGTTTCAAACTTGACCACTTCCAATTCATAAGTAAAAAGTAAAAATGTCAATTAATTCAAAATTTCCATAGGCTCTGTGTATTTTAAATGTTGACTGCTTGAAATTAACTATGGTTATTTTTCAAAATTTTAATTTCATATTTGAATATTTTATACACAATAGAGTTTGGAGCGAATTTTGAGAAAATCTGAAAAAAACTATAAAAGTACATCAGTAAAGTGCACTTTTTGGCAAAAGCTATTTACACGAGTTCGGAGGGTGCCTAACTTAAATATAAAATTATATAGTAGGCTGGGATGAGTAGAATAATGGGGTTGGAGAATAAAAACCAGCAGATTAATCGCTCCACCTGACGTCCTTTATTTGGCAAATATTTCGACGCATATAACATGCATCATCCTCAGTGCCGCGAGGATGTAATAGGTGGGCTTGGTCCAAAAATTATTTAAAAGCCTTAGGGGCGTCATACATGTTCTTTGTGAGGTGCCTTCATCATTCCTGCATCAGAGCGGTCATCAGCTTAAAGAAGACACCTCACAAAGAACATGTATGACGCCCCTAAGGCTTTTAAATAATTTTTGGACCAAGCCCACCTACTACATCCTCGCGGCACTGAGGATGATGCATGTTATATGCGTCGAAATATTTGCCAAATAAAGGACGTCAGGTGGAGCGATTAATCTGCTGGTTTTTATTCTCCAACCCCATTAAATATAAAATTTCAGCCTCCTAGCTCATTTCCTTCATGGTTAAAAATGTCCACACAGACCAATTGCGTGACCCACTTTTTTGGACTCAGGCAACCTCAAAACATAAGGGCTCTATCCATCAAAATTTCGACATTATAAACAGCTACAAATTGAAAGACCCCGAGGCCTCTAGATTGTTTCAAATATAATCACTCTATGTTCAAAGCCTTATTCTGTTCAAAAATGTGAAAATTTAATTTTTTTATAAAAATTATAAAAATAAAATCGTCATTGTATTGATTTGTCCTGGCATATCGGCTTTGGGCAACTGGAGTCTGAGGGATATTTATTGAATTATAAATATTTTGTTCGGCATTATATTCTTTTCTATTTAGAGACATACTGAATGGAAAAATTTCTAAGATCTGTTGTCCATTCGTTTGTGTGATGCTGATAATTTTAAAGACGGTCCATTCAGAGGGCCGAAATGTTGGGCTGAATAAAATAAAATGGACTTAGGCTTGTTATTATTAACATTATTCTTTTTTTTTCTTTTTCAGGAGGACCAAAATCTCTTAAAAAAAGATCTTCAAATTCCGGAATCTTTTGAATGTATTTTAAAAAATGAAATTAATTATTTTCTTCCAATTATATTTCGTAAAGATTATTTATCTCTTCTACATTTTGTCTTTATGAATACATATGGTAATTTTTCTGAAGCATACAAATTATATAAATTTGCACTTTTTTTGGACCATTACAACAATAAATTCCAAGATGAAATGAATAATCATTTTAAACAAAAGGTGAATATTTTTTTAATTATTAAATCCTTGACTACTACTGATATAGAGCTCTTGCCTAATGTTCTGGTCAGTGGTTAACTTTCCGATCATTTATTTATCAATTAATTTGAATAATTTGAGGCATTAAATTTTTCTCTTTTTTTTTTAAGGTTAAAAGTTTAATGGAAATGGATATTAATTTTCTTAATAGTGAACAGTTTTTTATCGCAAATCCCGAAATACATTTTACTGATTTCATTTCAAGATTCTCTTCTTATCCTCCGGAAATATTTTCGCAAACAAATTCCAATATGACTAAAAGTAATTTCGCGTTTTTATTAGAAAGATTTGTAATTGTAAAATTTCAAAAAAAACATAAAAACGAAGAAGAATCCTCAAATCAAAAACAAAAAAAAACAGAAATAAAACGGAATCAATTAAAAAAGCCGATAGCTGCTGCAATTAGAAAATTAAGCCCGAGAAAAACTAAAGTACCTCAAATTGAAAAATTAGAAGAATCCACAGAAGTAATTGAATGTTCACCAGAGGCATATTCAGTGAAGACGAGAAAGAAAAAAATTAAAAGAGTTGTTTCTTATAAAACAAGAAACAGTTTTAGTCCGGATGTAAATGTAAAAAAATGAAATGATAATGCAATAATTTATATTTTATAAAATTATTTTTGTTATATATATGTATTTAAAATGGTTATATAAAATTTGTTTGTTATTAAAAGAAATATTTTTCAAAAAATTGATTTTTTTTTTTAAACCTAAAAACAATGTCTTCAATCTTAGGGTATATACGCACTAGTGAAGATCGTGAGGGCTGACATGATTTGATGATTTGTGTTCATTTAAAGGGAAAAGTGTAAATTAACAATCAAGAAATAATTAATTGATGGTTTTAAAATAAACATTGAAAGATCTATTCAGCAAATAGAGTCAGCTTTTTGCAAAAGTTCAAGATGAGTTTGAAGCAGATTAATTAATTCATTTCTAATCGCAAAGTTCAAATTTTATATTGAAAATAAATAAAACCACAATTTTTTATTAAAAAATCAAATTCTATCGAACACTACATGTAGGATTTAAAAAAAAATGTATTTATTGTTGGCGCAATTCACTTGTTTTCCTCTTCTGTCTTCAATTCACTTGTTTTCCTCTTCTGTCTTCAATTCACTTGTTTTCCTCTTCTGTCTTCAATTCATTTGTTTTCCACTTCTGTCTTCAATTCACTTGTTTTCCTCTTCTGTCTTCAATTCACTTGTTTTCCTCTTCGATGTATTTATTGTAAGGCCAGTGAAGAGACAAGTTACATATTCGGTTTCAGGGCCTATACTTCTTATCATAGCAACCATAAAGTGAGAATTGAAGAAAAAATTGCATCTATTAAAAAAATAAAAAACATTAAGGAACTTTTTTTTTTGTAAATATTAAGCTATTTTTTTTAATGATTAGACTTAATTTTACTTACGCGAGAATCGGTTTGGGTCTTGAAGTATCTCGGCGATCTCAGCCCCCACTCCTACCCTAACCATCTAAAACAAATAAGAAATAAACAATTAGTTTATATCATTGATGCTACGTAATATTTTATGAAAAATATTGAAAATTTTTTTAACTTACTCTGTAGACTGCTTCTTTCGGCTCAACGAGGGCTTCCCTAAAAACTAACCTAATCCCATACTATCTATGACCGGGACGGCCATCTAATTCTAAAATGGAGCTCCTCTTCTTTCTTGAGACGACCGCGAAACGCGAAACACTCCCGGAAGGCAAGTAAGCCTTCATTATATCACTTCGGAACGAAACGGAGGAAACGCGCCCACAAACCCAAGGATAAGAGGAAAAGAAACAAACACACACACTCACACCAACACACTCAATTCACAGATCAATTAATCTCTGCCCACCTGCCTAATGTCATTTACTACTGAACTAAAAAGAAGCAGAGTTAATTGATCTGATAATCATTCACGAGTTAGGAAGGAAGCCCGGCCAATACAATACTGAAGATCCCCCTTGATTGCTCATCTCAGAAACAGAATGACGTTGTCCAAGATGCATGCTGAAAAAAAAGAACCCTAAAAGCTAACAACATCCTATACGAACTCCTAACATCTTGAACATTAACTCATTCTGTCCTGAAACAACCAAGGCCCAGAACTCAGCACTGACTGACAGAGCCCCGGAGAAAGAGAAAACACTCTTTCTCTCAAAAGCGCGAAAGGGAGAAACACACGATAGAGGAATTCTCCTATTTCCCTTGAACAACGGTCAAAGGTGAAATGATCCTCTACTGGGAGCCCTGCCTAAACCTAAATGGGACGAACAACAACACCCTATGCCAGTGTTGAGGAATCCAATTCACAAGTGAACGTCAATTCAAGAGAACATCAGAGAATTCCGACATAGAAGGCCTAAATCCCCATAAATTATATATAAATGCGTGAGCGTAGAGATTTTCTAATTAATTTTAGCGCCCCATATATAGTGACTGTCTATTGCTATTAAGAATTGCGTGTATTCTTAAACATAAGCATGCAGTTAGTAAACATAGACAGATAGATCCCCATTTGTAATCCCATACACGCAAAACTTAAATCCTAATACTGAATAATAGCTATAGCTATAATAATAATACATGCACACTTGAATTGTCTCATATGATGATGATGCTCCACCGAGGGGTAATGAATGAACGGGTACTGTGCATGATCCCTTTATTACCTAACAAAAAGACAACTTCTTTACCTTATGCACATTGACCACTCATCCATTCATTACCTTTAGAACAAGTGCTGAAATCTGCATTTGGGGTAGTCTATTTAAAAACCTACTCTACCTCTGATTTACTTTAAAAGGATTCAGAAAAATGTTAATAATATGATAAAAACAAATTAAAAAGGTTTCCGGGGGGGGGGGGGGTGGTCTGGCAACAGTCACCACAATCGTTGCAGTTAAGCAATGTCAAGCGCGGCAAAAGTTTGATGACCCAAAGCAATCAGCGTGTGGAACCCCCCCCCCCCCCGGTAGTCATCGGTACTATTGTATTTAAAATTATTTAAATAAATTAATAGCCTCTGTAGCCGAAAAGGTTAAAAAAAAATTAAAAGGCAAATAAATTTTGAATTAATTTTAATTTTAAAAATTATGAATTTAAATCTATCTAAAACAAAAGGACTCTGAAATGGGAGAATTACATTTATTAAAAACATCCTATCCATGCATCTATGTGAAAATATTCTATATTTAGACCGAAATAAGAAAATTCAAGTAAAATTTTGAAAATCCTATCTCTGAATCACTCTACGCCCACGTAAATGTTCATACAGACTTTTTATGCAACTGTTACTCTATACAATCAGCTGTAGAGACTGGCTGCCTCGATGTCTAGATGTTGATCCTTTCCAACAAAGATGGTCCATTTAAGAAGGTCGTCGAATTGCTGGTTGATCACAAGGTGAATAGGTGAAGTTGAAGAGATGTATCAATACTTTGATATTCATCAGAGAACAGTTCATCAGAAAATATTTCTCTCTGAAATAAGATAAAGAAATTACATTTGCATAAATATTGATATAACAACGACTTCAATTTGGAAATTTTAATTTTAAATAAAACTAAAAACATCTTAAAAGTGAAAATTGTGAAGAGTTGTAAAGAGAGTAACAAAGTTAAAAGTGATTTGAATGAAATGAAATGATTTCATCATGTTTTTAATTATTGCCTCTTTGAATTTGTCAAAGCTTTATATCGCCTGCTGAAAATCATAGTGGCGAAAGTCCGAAATTCAACAATTCGAGAAAAAGGGTTTGAAAGTTTTATAAACATACGGTATACACTAGCGCTCGAAACGTCGGTGACAGAATATAACGTTTTTTATTTTTACTTGGCTGCTGCGTCCCGGGAAGGCCCCGACCCTCATAATACGGTATACATTTAAATGGCCGGGCGTCCTCGGGCTTCGCGTAGTTGGTAGCGCGCCTGCCTTATATACAAAGGGTCGAAGGTTCGGATGCGAATGTGAGTGTGAAATAGCCGGGCAACAAATGAATAGGCCAGAATCAATAACAAAGAATGGCCAATTCGCCAATTTGACTCAAAAGAGAAGACGTTTTAACATCGTTTCGTAGGCTTAACTCAAAAATTGAATTTTCGGACATTAGCCACTATGATTCTCAGCAGGCGATATATCAGCTTATTTATAATTTAAAGATAGATTAGAAATGAACAAATTTTATAGAATCACTCACCAATAAAAGGAGTTCTGGAATTATAACGTCCAGCACAAGTTCTATGTGTAAGCTGAGTCCACTATTCAAACCGTACTAAACCATACCAGATAAGGTAAGGAGGTTTGGAGCCGCTCTGAACATGTAACAGGTAAGCACAAGAATAGAAACATTAGTAAAGTATATCTATATATACTTATAGGTTGTCTGAAGTAAATATAAGTGTACCATCTATTGCAATAGGATTGAAAATAAAGCCCGGTAGTTAGGCAGCCGAAATGGCAGCTTCTCTGTGTGAGAAATACCTTTTTCAAAGCATACAATAGACCGAACGATCCTTTTTAACAAAAGAATAACCATAAATATTTACTACTAATAACTAATACTAACTAATACTTTTTTAATATCAATTTCAAGATATGTCGAAATAAAAATTATCTCAATATTTTAATTAGCAAAAAAGTTTAATGACCGTGTGCAGTTTAGGTTGCCTAACTACCAGGCTTTAGTCTCAATAATAATAATAATAATAATAATAATAATAAATTTTATTTGTTCCTTGGGACATACATGTATGTATGGAACTCGTTAAATACATCATATATTACAAAATTCCTTTACAGCATAATAGGCATTATTTACAAGAAAGCGAGAGAGCGACGACCTGAAACCTGTGACATAAACATATTTTTAAGGTCCCCCGGCAGGTTGTTATAAATTTTTGTACACAAATAGTATGGATTTCTCTCACTTATTGAAAGTTTATGCTTTGGGATTAATAAATCGCTCCCATTTCTGGTATTGTGGGAGTGGGAATCCGAAAGCTTAGGAAAATCTGGAAAATTCTGCCTAAGATAGAGGACGGCATGAAATATATATAGACTGGGAAAGGTCATTATTTTCAACCTCTTAAAATTTCCCTACAAGGTGCATCGGAATTTGCACATACAATATTCCTCACAGCCCTCTTTTGAAGAATAAACACCTCACCAGTCTCTACTCTGACCCCAGCATAGGATGTTATAGCCCATCAGAGAGTGAAAGTGGGCAAAATAATAATTCCTAGCGGCCTCCGAACCAACAATATGGCATAGCCTACGTATAGCGAAGCACGGGATGCCAATCTTCCACAAAGATGATCAATGTGAGAGCTCCACCTAAGTTCACAGTCAATATAAGTTCCCAAGAACTTAGTACTGTCACACAAGCCGATCTCTCCATCCAAAAGGACCAAATCATCCCCAAGTTTGTTTCCTCTGTATCTAAAATAAACAGCTGATGATTTACTCTTATTTAATATCAAATCATTTTCCTCGAACCAACGGGCAAGCTCCAAAAGTGCATCCTGGGTCTCCCCCTAACCTGATCAGCATTCTCCGAGCAACACAAAACAGATACATCATCCGCATACATCACAAGTTTGCTCGACCTGACCGTCTCGAAGATCATTAATAAACAACATGAAAAGCAAAGGTCCCAAGACAGAGCCCTGAGGCACACCAACCTCAACACTCTACCCCCGACCTATGACCATCAATCTCCACCAACTGAGTTCTACCACCAAGATATGACCCCAGCCATCTGTTTACCACACCCTTCAAACCATACGATCCAAGCTTCACCAACAATTTACAATGATTCACTGTGTCGAATGCCTTACTCAGATCCAAAAATGCCAAGGACACACATACCACTATCAAGGCTTGAATATATTGCAATAGATAATACATGTAGGTGAGGGGCAAAGGAATTATTATAATTTTTTTTTTTCATTTGAAGTAAAACTAGTATAATAATTATAAATATTTCCTTATTATCAGAATGAAGAGTTAAATAAAAATTTTAATTTAACAATTTAAATTTCTCAACGCTATATAGCCTATATTAAAGAAAAATCAATAGAAAAAGAAGATGCAAAATTTGCAAATTTCTATTGGAAATTTTTACGTTTACCTATACTACTTGATATTAAATAAATACATTAATGATAAAAAGAGGATGCAACGGAAAAACATTTAGGAAAGTTTCGGCTATGATCAACAAAGCCATCATCAGCCCCAAGATGCAGGGACTCAAGCAAGTACTTGAATGTCATTCAATCCTTGCTTTCTTATACTCTCTTGTGGGTAATTAATAATGAAATATACACCTGAAGATGGTCACCTATGCAACCGAAATGTCGGCCCTGGTTTGCCAATAAAGTAATATAAACAAGCTGCGTTGTCTTTCTTTCTACCTAGTTTGAATATCAACATTCAGCTAAATACCTTTATCAAATGAAGACAATGTAAGTCCACACACGAAACGGTTCTACTTGGCCAATAGATCAACCGAAAACAATTTGGATAGGCTTCCAGATTCCCATTCCCATTTAAATAATATAAATAAAAAGTTGGCCCACTTACAATCAACCAAACACTTTAGTTTGACCGGTGTGCGCAGATGCAACCCAACCCGACTAAACTATAGGCCTATAAAGTCTGTAGTGTGCGCTGGGCCAAAATAAAATTATTATTTAATTGTTTAAAAGTTTGTTGAAAGATTAAAATAGATATCAATAGACAATTAAATAATTAATACCTGGTATAAAAGGGAGGGCGAAGAGAGACTGATTGCTGTATGTTCACGACGTTGACTTTGTTGGCACCAGGCTTTGTCCCTTCTGGATAAACTGGATGAGGGAATTCCTGGTTGCCAGCCAATGGCGAACAGAGAAAGCCACCCTGTCAACAAAAAGAAATAATAATTTATAATTTTTCTATTTATTAAATCTTCAAGAAGAATGAAAGAGAAATAGAGGGTAAATATTATCAAAAAATAATCACCTAACAATTTTAGTTATTTAAAAGATAATTAAATTTTGTTTTATGAATAAATAAATTTTCACACAATCTAAATGAATTTTCCCAAAAAATAAAACCTTTAAATTCACACTCATAAAAATCTCTATATATTAAAAAACATATTTTTAATTGATTATTTTGTTTTATATAATTTCGTAAAGAGGCAAAGAAAGAGAGCTATAGATACAATGAGCCGATTAATATTTATTTAAAACAAATGAATACGAAATGGTTTAAATAAATGTGATTGGATCACTGTGTTAATAATTATTATAGGAAATAAATAAATAATTATATAAAAGAAACTTGTTATATTAAGATCAAATAAAACAATAAGCACCTGCAATTCCCTGCAATAAGCACGTAATAAATAAGACAACCAAACAACCATTGTTAGATGCGGATCAAATTAGCAACATAAATAAATCCTCTTCAAGATTGCAACAGAGAGATTAACAAAAGCTAGGCGAAAAATTTTAAAATATAAATTAAAACGTTATGCAGTTAAATGGGGAGTAAAAATAATGTAGTATATCAACAAATAATATGAATTAAAAATTTAAATAAATATTGAGGATAGAAATTTTGAATCGATATACAGGTATATGAATACAATCAAAACGAAAATTATGACCAAGCTCAAGATTAAATTAAAAAAATTAAGGTTGACTCTAGAATGATGGGGACTCGCCGCCACCAGAGAGCGCTGGCGTGCTTCGTTCGTGACTTTCGTTCTTTTAGATTCGTTCTTATTATTACTTTTTTATCAGGCCTTCCCCGTTCGAGACTTTTCGTTTTACTTTTTTGCAACGCCATATTTGCATACAGTCTATTGCATTCAGGTCTTCCCCGTTCGAGACAGTTAACGTTTTGTTTTTTTACATCCTTCTTTAGCCATTTTTGCCCTCCAGTTTTTTTTTAAAAACTTGCAGGGGTCCCGACCTAATTGTTTCGGCCCTTCGGTTGCAGTTCGGTTTCCTTAGATTAAAAAAATCAAAAACAACTAGGGAATTCTCGGCTTCGGTTCGGGTTTCTTCGGTCAGAAACCGTTCAGTTCGAAGCGATTCGGGTAGCTTTTAAAAAAAATTGCGAGCCCAAAGGGCTCGCAAATTTATTTTAAGGGCTACCGAATAGCTTCGAACTGAGTGGTTTTGGGACCGAAGAAAACCGAACCGAAACGACACTAGTGACAAAACAAATAAGGCGCCACTACACGAGTAACGAAACAAATAGCGCGCGCAAATGAAAAGAACGAAAGAATCATTGACTTTGAACTGATGTCAGAAGAGCGAACTAGTGAACTAGTCAAGCGCCCACTGATAGCTTCCACTGCATCATTCTAGAGATTAACCAAAATTAAAAATAATTGAAATTGAATTAAGTAAAAATTTACATTGGCATTTATTTAATTTGAATTAAATTTAAATCTATCAAGTCTAGGGTTTTTGATTTTATATTTTAGTTAATTTTTATTTTGTTAGGTTGGATGAAAATTTTTTATTTTTTTGGACACGAGAATTCGCTTCGATCCATTTGTAAATTTGATTGTTTATTCTAGAATTTTCTATTAAAAATTCAAAATTTAAGAAAAAAAAAAATTTATTATTAAAATATATATCGAAATGCCTGGCGAAGTAGCATCAAAATCATCCAAGTCACGAGTAGTTCAATTTTTTAAAGGAATTTATAATGATCCATTCAAATGGTGAGTATCAATCGATTTTAAAATAAATTACAGATAGTCTTACTCCAATATAATATTTTATATTTCCTGGATCATTAATATTGTACGATATTACAATTATAATGTATTATATTTCATGGATCATGAGTTACTAAATTTTAGTGAGACATGTCATTAGATTTCGATCCCCTCTGATCTCATTTTCACAATCATCTATTCTTCATATAATAAAAATCCTATATTTTAGGCAGTTAGACCTTTAATTTAGTCATTTTTAATTTTCTTTTTAGGTCTCTAATAAAAAGTGTTGCCATCTTTGCACTTGGAGTGAGGATAGCGCGAGAATGTGTTGGAATGGACTTAATGCCCCCGGTCACATCATCTTAGCCATCGTGATAATCTAATAAATTAGTCATGCTACTAATTGTTTCATTTTTATTAAATTTCGCCTTTACTTTTTCAAATAATATTATAATTATACTTACTGATGATCAAGATTTATTACTAAATGGTCTAGTAAGTTAATTTGTATATATAAATGTGAATTTATTCATTTAGCTAGCAAATAAAAAAATTATAAAATTAATTTGTATGTATTATTCTTTTTATTAATAAAATTAATTTTCAGACACCTATGACTAAAACTCGTAATTTAATAGCAAATCAAGGAGCTACATTTACTAATGCTGTAAGTGATAGAAAATCTTTTGGTATTTATTAATAATTTGGTGATTCCTAGCTATCCAAAGGCTTTCTACGAGCATTTCAAAAATAACTTTTGCCATAATTAAACAAATTTAAGAGAATCAAAATTTTTGAACAACATTTTTCCACTAATTTTTTTAAACAAAGAAATTATCACATGAGAAAACGCTTGGGGCTTTTTAATAATCTTCACGGTATCAATTCTCTTGTAATAATCTTAGTATACTTTTAAATATCGAAATCTGAAATATAATATTCCTTCGTTTAAAAAGAAATTATATAGAAGAGAATGGAATAAATTTCTCGTGGACTTTCTGCCTAATTTATTACCAAAAGTCTATATATACTACTATCAGCTTTATTTTTTTTATAGCTACGAATATATTTTTTCAGTTTGTTACAACGCCTATCTGTTGTCCTAGTAGAGCTTCATTCTTAACAGGAAAATATCAGCATAATCATAAAACCTATAATAATTCTCTTGAAGGAGGATGTAGTAGTGTGAATTGGCAAAATAATTATGAAAATCAAACTTTCGCTAGTCTTTTAAAAGAAAGTGGCTACCAAACATTTTATGCTGGAAAGTATTTAAATCAGGTAAATATGAACGAATTTAGTTAAGAAGAAAATGGAAATATCTTTCCGTTTGCTAGATTCAAAAGTTTTAAGAAAACAAATTAGATAAATCAACTTTATCAGATGTGTAAAGGACTTCAGATAAGAAAAATATCCTTGTCCAATATTCCGTTTATAATATATTTTAATATGGAATGGAATGTCTTTTAAATATTTACACCGAGGGTCAATATTAAAATTCTTAAACTCTTCTACGTTTGGAATACAAAAGTCAAATTTTATATGTTTTCTTTAAAAACAAAGAAATAATCACATGTGAAAACGAATGGCAAAGTTTTAATTTTTAACCTTGCTGTATATAATCAAAATAATACTCAGTTTTGTCTTTTCAGGACTGAAGTATTTTTCATTCTCTCAACAGACAAGCACTTATTTACAAAGTTAAATAAGGTGTTTTAGTGTGAACCAGATATCCAATTATTAAGCTTTCCGAGGAAGTAGATTTTTTTCATGGTTAAAATAAAAGATGGAAATATAATTTTCAAATATATATATATATTTTCTGGAAGGTTTCCGCGACCGGGTATATGTGAAGATAACCCGAGAAAACTTATATATACCGGTATCGAATATATTTTTTAATATTCAGAGCATTTCAATGGGATAGATTAAAGTAAAATTATATAGTTCCCCAAGTCTATTCGGATGTTGTCCTAGAGGTTTGGGTTTGTTCTTAAAATCTGGGAAGTGAATGTTTGGATGTAAAGGTGTTGGTGTTCTCTCAAGCCTCTTAGATTTCAATTTCAACCCACATCCCGACTTTAGAAGTAGCTGGAAAGTAGGCAGATTGAGGCTGCAAAGTCCGTCCAAACAGAATACCAAAACTCCACCATATCCAAACAATCACTTATTTGATTTAAAGGAAAACACAAACCTCTGAAGCATCATCTGATCAGACTTAGAGAGACAAGCAAGTCTGCAACCCCGAAAACAAACCTCCACAATCATTTTGTAATCCACCTGCTTTGAAAATTACCCTTGAGAATTTTTGTAAATGAGCGAGAAATAAAATAACGCTTTATTTCTCGTCCTGCCTACATAATATCAATAATATAAACAATTAAAACTTGAACAGCTTCAAATTAAAGAAACCTCCGTCCCAGAATCTTCATTAAATATAAACAATTTCCAGCCAAAGAAAATATATCTTCGAGTAATAAGTATATTTAAAAATCAAGCCTCTTCCCAGCCCTATATGCAAAAATATTCGTGAATGCGAAACAGTAAAGTACAAAAATTCATTTGATTTTCCCTTAGAATTTCTTATCATAAGGAATTCAGGAGGCATAAGAGTGTATATATACATCTAATATCTTATTTCTCGGTTAAAATTATATTTATTTTAAAATTATATTTTAAATATTTAAATTAATATTAGAGTATGAAGTGGGAACAAATTTACCTAAATCGGGCTCGTATGTTCGGAGAAATTAACGATTTTCTGGGAGACCGACGCCAACTCGGCTTCGCTCTTCAATGGCTTCCTAGGAACTGAATGCATTGGGCCTATGAGAGAGACACTGACGTGGATCGAACCTCACTCTTTAGTGACAGAGTCACTATTGAAAGATCCTAGATCCCCAAGACAGGTTATAAGGTACTTGGCAGACAGCCAGCGACCTGTCTTGACTTGCATGAGAAACAAGTCAAGGAAGGTGATGATATTTATAAGAATAATCCAATCTAACTCAGAAAAAAGGTATTAATTAGGACTCCCTATAACAATTAATGATCCTATAGCCCCTCGAAAAGGAGAATATTTTTAATAGCAAATGTACAGAGTGGCCCATGGGGAATTGCTGATTTGGGAATGATATAAAAAAATAATGAACATTTTTACTTTCTCTTACCTATATGTATGTTAATATATTTTATATATATATAGAGAGAGAAATTATTGGATTCATGTCAAAAATTCGATGTCGATTTTGATGGATATACACGTTTTGAGAAAAATACATCAGTAAAGTGTACTTGAAACAATGTCCACGAATTACTAATTTTTTTTTTACGATTACTTTTAAAGAACATGTAAAAAATTATTGATTTTTGAATTTTAATCAAAATTGAATATCGGCTTGCTCAGGGGTCCACATCTTGTGGGTACGTGGATGGCGACCTCGAGTTACCCGAGCTGGGACAAGCAGTTCTTCAGTTCTTTAAATGTCTGTCTCTTCCTTCCTCATTTCAACAGGCGCCCAACCGTGCGACGGGCCTGCCGGCCGGCGCCTGTCCTATTTCTTCCTGTCGTAAAAACGTATGATAGGGTTGGAGGGAAGAGGTCCGCCGACCCCGCATCACGGGACAAGGCAAGGACAGAAGAAGAAGAAGAATCAAAATTGAATATCGGAAAACGGAAAAAAAGTACTTTTTGGCCGATTTTGTTCAAAAGCTTAGTATCTAACTTAAATATAAAATTTCAATCTTGTAGCTCAATTTCTTCATGCTTAAAAACGATACAGACAGACCAATTTGCGGGACCCACTTTTTTTTGACTCAGGGGACCTCACAACCTCGAGAATTTTTGACATGATCGCTATACTTTCTCTCTATATAATATATAATATAGGCAAGAGAAAGTAAAAAAATATATGATGAAGATAGGGGCAGTCTGGTGGATATTATTGATGAATAATTAAAACCCGGAGCTGATGATCAGGCAATTTTATTTGGATTAATTAATTCATCAGCTCCGGGTTTTAATTATTCATCCTTCTCAAAAATATATTTTAGGCAAAAAGTGGAGTGAGTAAAAGCTACATACAGGATAAATTAAAATAATCCAAGTAAATCCGGCGATTGGTTACAATTATTATATGTTATATTTACATAAAATTAAAATTTTTTTTGTTTTTGTTTTTTAGTATGGACATAAAGCATGTGGAGGACTAAAGCATGTTCCGAAAGGCTGGGATTGGTGGATTGGTTTGCAAGGCAATTCTAAATATTATAATTACACCCTCTCTATTAATGGAACCAAAAAATTCTTTTCAGATGATTATTTAACTGATAAAATTGTAAGTTGTATTTTTATTTCAAAAATTTATATTTTTGAATATTCCTTCATTTTGCTTAACCAGGACTTTTGTTGATGGTGATGATATATATATATATATATGAATTAAATTCTTGCGAATTTAAATTTATAATATTATATATCATCTCACTTTCAACAAGATCTGTGATGTCTCATCATGATTAAGCAACTCTGAAAAAACTTTTATAAATTATAAATATTTTTTTCAGAAAGATGTTGGGGATGAATTTTTTCGATATAGAAATCAATCCAAAAATTTTTTAATGGTTTTCGCTGCTCCAGCCCCACATGCACCATTTATTGCCAGTGAAAAATATCGAAACTACTTTAAACATATTAAAGCCCTTCGTACACCAAATTTTAATTTAAAATATAAAGGAGTATGTGTATTTTTATATTTTTATATAATATGTTGAGAATTTTCTTAATTTTTAATTTTTTAGGATAAACATTGGCTTATTGGTCAACAACCAAACCCATTACCTGACAAATATATATCCTATTTAGACAAAATCTTTCATAAACGATGGCAAACTCTACTCTCAGTAGATGATCTTGTTGAGAATTGTTTGGAGCAATTGAGACGATATAATCTATTAGAAAACACTTTCGTAATTTTTACCTCGGATCATGGATTTCATATTGGTCAGTTCGGGCTGCCTTGGGATAAACGACAACCTTATGAAACGGATATTCGCGTACCTTTATTGATTAAAGGTCCTGGGATAAAAAAGCGAAAAATAATTACCGCACCTGTTTTGAATATTGATTTGATGCCCACAATTTTTGAACTTGCAACTGGCACTAAATTATCTGTTCATGTGGATGGCGTGAGTTTTGCTAAGCAATTACTTGGTTTAGAACAAGAAAATCTTAATCGAACATTTCTTATTGAATATCATGGAGAAGCCGATTTATTATCTGTAGATTCTTTCTGTAATTTCACCGATTCGGAAAATCTTGCGGTAAAATTGTATAAAAGACTAAAATAAAAAAAAAAATTGTTCTATTAGTGTGATTTTTGTTTTAGGAGTGTAGCCGAGAGGCTTTATGTAAATGCCAGGATGCTGTCAATAACACCTATAATTGTTTGAGAAAAATCACTCAACAAGAGAATTTTATATTTTGTAAATTTTCCGATAATAATGTAAGTTTGATTTTACTTTCACGGTCTTCTTAAGAAGGCATTTAGAATTAAAAAAATAAGTTTTAGGAAGGATGTGGAAATGCAGGCAGCCAAAAATAAAATACTCTCGATTCCCTTTGAATGTTTCGGGTGAAATTTATTCACCCCCAAGGGGCGCTCGCTCCCCCTCTCCAGCGCCAGGCGCATCAAGCCTTTGGCGCCCCTCGATACTGACATAGGAGATAAGATATAGCCCATGAACGGTGATTATCATATTCATTCCATAGATTATCTAAAAAAATTGATAGTTTTCTTTTAAAATTATATTACAACTTGAATTACTATTTAAAATGAATTTATTATAAAATATATATACACGGCTTTTTACCAAAAACTTTTAAGTTTTTTCCCGTAATCTCCGAATTTTTTTTAAATTTCATAATAAATTCATTGTACCAGTTATATCACAAATCCGGAGAAAAATTACCAAAAAAAAAAAAGGTCGAACGAGATTCGAATACTAAAAAAAAAAGGTAGAATGAGATATATGCCTACTAAAAAAAAAAAAGGTCGAATGAAAAACGGCGCTCTAGTTGGGCTCCCCCCCCCCCCCCCTCTAGCAGCAAAACTAGTTATACCGCTGATTCAAAGGGAGAGTTTTTTAATTATTTTTGGCTGCCTGAATTTCTACATCCTTCCTAGGTATATTTCCAGTTTTATTTTATTTTTTTAAAGTATTTATTGGATATCAGGCTGACAAGCATGCAAAATTATTTCACTTGTTTCGGTATAATAATTTTTCGACCTCAGAGCCAATACCTATAAAATTTTACAAGATATATATTTTTTGTTGTTTATTGCTAATTAATCTTACCTATTCACTAATATAATGAATTTACTTGCAAAATTTTAACATTTAATAACAGAATTTGGCTCTTAATATTATTATGAATTACTCCGATCTGGTTAGCTCGGGACCCGTCTAGAGGTGTAGAGGCACTTCCACAAAAGCAATAAACAAAAGTTATATTATTTTTCTAAAATCCCGCTTTCGCCCCCCTGAACCCCTCTCCAGTTAGCTTGGGTCGCCTGCGGCGGACCTTCGCCTTTTCTTAATCAAAAGCCACAATTTTCCAGTCATCTCGTTTCAGGCAATTAATAATAAAAATACATATCTGGCTTATTAAAAAATACTAATCTTTTATCTTAAAAAAATCTTTCTTATATATATAATATAAGAGTACCCGTCTCTCTGTCTATCTGTTTGTATCCAATCTTTATCTCCAATAGCTCAAAAAAAAAAAAAAAAAAAAAAATTTTATTACATATCAATTTTTATTATTTTTCATTTGATTAATTATTTAATTATTAAAATTAATTGGCCTTAATTTTCTATAAGCCAAGACGAAACTCAATACTTTCCAATGGGCAAATTTGAAAATTTCCCGAGTATCCTGGGCTCTAACGTCTTCTATATGACTGCAAAATTTCAACGGGAAGTTGGTCAAACAGAGCGGGACAGAGGGACACTCAGCTAATATATATATAAATATGTACTTGCTTGTTGAGGTGTTATGTATTATTGAAAAACAAGTGATATTTCACATACTTGCCACCCAGAAATCCAATAAATACTATGAAAAAATAAAATAAAATAAGAAAAAAACCATGAATCTTCTTTGAAAATTCCAATAGGGTAATTTCAATTTTCAAAAACATAAAAACCTTTAAATAATATCGAATACTGGCGATTAGTTGGATAAATTCTTTCCAAAAATTGATATTTGGCGATTAATCAGCTGAGAGAATAAAATTCCTATATAAAAAAATCACTCATTATTCTTTGGTAAATTTGAAATAAATCCTCAAGATGCGAAAATTGGGGCCAGCAGATTAATCAACTTCCATTTGATCAACTAATCGTTAATTGGTAACTAAAAAAAAAAATAAAAAAATTAATAACTTTTTTCTTTTTTGTTTTAGAATACACTTGAAGCGTATGATCTTTCTCAAGATCCTTATCAAATTAAAAATATAATAAATAATTTAGAATCAAATTTTATTACCTCGTGTAATGATATTCTAAAAAGACTTGTTATATGTGCTGAACAAAATTGTACACAGAATGTTTAAGGGTTCATTACAGAAAGTTTTATTTAAAAAAAAATTAAAGTTAAAACAATGTAAATAAAAAATTTATAATTTTCTTGTTGGAAATTTTAAGGCCCAAGAGGAAGTTGTTTGTTTTTGTTTCTCTGACTCTTGCATTTGCTCCTTAAAATATAATAATAAAATTAATTTATATATTATTCATAAATGATGAATAAATAAAATATATTAAAAAAACTTACAAGTAATTTACGTTGATTTTCACGAAAAACTTGTAATGGATTGTCAAAACCATTGTAATAATCAAGGACTTCTCGAACATCATCAACCTCAGCTGATGCAATAGCTAAAAAATGGAAAAACATTATTTAAAATAACTAATAATTGATTACTTCGGCCTCTTTCGGACGGGAAGCGATCATAAGTAAAGTTAAGAAGTGAAAAGATCAAGCAAATTTTGAATATAATAGATTGCTAAAAAATCTGGTGTGATTGGTCGCACAGCACACAACTTTCTCTTGCCTTCGGTAATCGAAAGTTGTGTTCTGTACTTGTCATACCAGATTTTTTGTGTCGACACATTAAGTTTCCGACAGAACGGTATATTTGAATTTAAGAAATAAAATTTGAGACCATCAGCGCATCATGTTTATATATTTACTTTTTAATAATGCTCCTAAATCAACAAGAGTAAAGTCATCATCATTTCCTGTCCATCTTGGCAATATAAATGTATTCCTTGGATGGAATTTTACAGAATCTTTATTCCAATCAATCACAATCACCTGAAAATAAAAGAATGTATTAAAAACTAGGCTAAAAAAAATTACTGTTTTATTAAGAAAATAATATTATAATAATAATATTTACCAAGTTTTATTTGAGTTAATATATAAGCTTATATATATATATATATATATATACACCCACGACTGAATTAAATGCTACCCTCTCTCTTGCAAGGGCGGTCCCAGAGGGGGGGGTCAAGGGGGTCGTGACCCCCCCAAAATCTTTTCTTTTTTTTTTAACACACTTTTTTCCCATTCACACAATCTTTTCGGCAACTAGGCCATTTAAGACTTAAACGATACTTATATTTGATTAATATATATATTAATATATATTTATTGGGGTCCAGGCCCATTTATTTATACTATAAAAAAAAAAAAAAAAACAGTCCCCACCCCCCAAAATGTAAGGCTAGGACCGCCCTTGATGTCAATTAGATATGAAAAATTTTATCAAATTTTATTAAAACTAAGCGAAATTCGTCAAAGAGAGTATTTTTCCCAATTTATTAATGTTAATAATATATTAAATAATCTGGTCTGGGTTCGAAAGAGGTAGAAATTTTATATAATCAAAAAATAGCAAATGACATTTAGGATATGAAAAATTTTATCAAATTTTATCAAAACCAAGCGAAATTCGTCAAAGAGAGTATTTTTCCCAATTAATAAACGTTAATAATAAAATATAAAAAAAAATATAATTATAAAATATTATTATTAAATAATCTGGTCTTAAGTTTGAAAGAGGTAGAAATTTTATAAAATCAAAAAATAGCAAATGACATTTAGATATGAAAAATTTTATCAAATTTTTTAAAACCTAGTGAATTTAGTCAAAGAGAGTATTTTTCCCAAATTATAAATGTTAATAATATATTAAATAATCTTGTCTTGGCTTCGAAAGAGGTAGAAATTTTATATAATCAAAAAATAGCAAATGACATTTAGGATATGAAAAATTTTATCAAATTTTATTAAAACCAAGCGAAATTCGTCAAAGAGAGTATTTTTCCCAATTAATAAACGTTAATAATATATTAAATAATCTTGTCTTGGCTTCGAAAGAGGTAGAAATTTTATATAATCAAAAAATAGCAAATGACATTTAGGATATGAAAAATTTTATCAAATTTTATTAAAACCAAGCGAAATTCGTCAAAGAGAGTATTTTTCCCAATTTATAAACGTTAATAATATATTAAATAATCTTGTCTTGGCTTCGAAAGAGGTAGAAATTTTATAAAATCAAAAAATAGCAAATGACATTTAGATATGAAAAATTTTATCAAATTTTATTAAAACCAAGCGAAATTCGTCAAAGAGAGTATTTTTCCCAATTAATAAACGTTAATAATATATTAAATAATCTGGTCTTGGGTTCGAAAGAGGTAGAAATTTTATATAATCAAAGAATAGCAAATGACATTTAGATATGAAAAATTTTATCAAATTTTATTAAAACCAAGCGAAATTCGTCAAAGAGAGTATTTTTCCCAATTAATAAACGTTAATAATATATTAAATAATCTTGTCTCGGCTTCGAAAGAGGTAGAAATTTTATATAATCAAAAAATAGCAAATGACATTTAGATATGAAAAATTTTATCAAATTTTATTAAAACCAAGCGAAATTCGTCAAAGAGAGTATTTTTCCCAATTAATAAACGTTAATAATATATTAAATAATCTGGTCTTAGGTTCGAAAGAGGTAGAAATTTTATATAATCCAAAAATAGCAAATGACATTTAGATATGAAAAATTTTATCAAATTTTTTTAAAACCTAGTGAATTTATTCAAAGAGAGTATTTTTCCCAAATTATAAACGTTAATAATATATTAAATAATCTGGTCTTGGGTTCGAAAGAGGTAGAAATTTTATAAAATCAAAGAATAGCAAATGACATTTAGGATATGAAAAATTTTATCAAATTTTATCAAAACCAAGCGAAATTCGTGAAAGAGAGTATTTTTCCCAATTAATAAACGTTAATAATATATTAAATAATCCAAGGGCGGTCCCAGAGGGGGGGGTCAAGGGGGTCGTGACCCCCCCTCCCAAAATCTTTCTTTTTTTTTTTAAGACACACTTTTTCCCACTCACTCTCCCATTCACACAATCTTTTCGGCAACTTAGGCCATTTAAGACTTAAACGATACTCATATTTGATTAATATATATTTATTGGGGTCCAGGCCCATTTATTTATACTATAAAAAAAAAAAAAAAAAAAA
This sequence comes from Euborellia annulipes, assembly GCA_023213315.1. Taxonomy (NCBI): domain Eukaryota; kingdom Metazoa; phylum Arthropoda; class Insecta; order Dermaptera; family Anisolabididae; genus Euborellia; species Euborellia annulipes. Next base: position 36,623 of record JAKCPI010027246.1, read on the forward strand.
AACAGTGACCCCCCGCAAAATGTAAGGCTAGGACCGCCCTTGCTCTCTTGATAAAGACAATAAATAATTGGCCCTGTTTGTGGATATTGTCGTATATATTTATTTTAAGGCGAAGTAAAAAAAAAAAAAATTCAAGATATATTCAATATATAGCTAAAATTATTTATTTTATTATGCCGTTCCAGACTGACGTTTCCGCCACTGGTCTTAAATTTAAAAGAAAGTAGACTCACTCTCTCGGGGATATTTTTTCGATTTAAACCTGCTATATTGTTGGGGTCTTTTATAATCCGAATTTGAATTTATTAAAAGACCAAAATTTTTTTATTGTTTTCTTTAACTAATTAATTTCAGCATTAATTAGTTAAAGAGAGCTAGGTCCTTTTTAGCAATTTAATTTAAGAAAAAATCAACCCCATACCGAAATCTTTGACTCAATTGCTAGATAAGAAAAAAATAATATTTTTTTAAATTCCTACCTTACTAAGATCTCTATTGAGCAAATCAAGATCTTTAACATGATGGCCTTCTACAAAATGGGTCGAATCTCTTACTAATCGATAGCAAATATATCCGTTTGGATCCAGAGCATCAATAATTGGGAAAACAGTCTAAAAATTAATCATAAAATTAGAAAAAATATTAACTTTATTTAGTAAATAAATTTTATATTCCTACCATCCCTTGCTCAGCAGTGAAAATAACAATTTCATATTGAGGAGGGGCGACTTGTTCAAAAAAATGATCAACACCCGGCCTTTTTTTAAATCTCCAACCTGTTTTATACTGAAATTAATTATAATTATTGTTATTCATCAATTATTTAAAAAATATAAGAAATTAATTCCTACAGTCCAATCAGGATGAACCAACACATCTGTAAGTTCTAAGACTAAAGTATATTTCGGTTGGACGTAAGGGTAGGTTAAAGGATCCGGTAGAAGTTTTTCTCTTGATGGCTCCTTGATCATCTAAAAACAAAAATTTACAATTTTTATTATTATATGCATGAGCAGATAGAAATTTTTTCGAACAGAAAAGATAATAAAATAAATAGAGCAAATGGATAGATTAATGCAAATAATGAATAAGATATCAAAGTATTAAAAAATAAGAGTAAATCATAGAAAAATGATTTCACTAATCAATTAAGGTTTAATTTCTTTATCTAGGTTCAAGTCAAGTAGCTGGCTGGCATCTGGTTAACTAAACTAAACCTTGTAACGAAATAACATCCTAGAATACTAGATCTTATAAAATATACATCTCATTATTACTTTCTCTTACCTATATATGTACTATTTTGAGAGAACAAGTATTGCGATCATGTCGAGATTTTGAGTTCAACAAAGTGAATTCTGGATTTGTTCTGTGTGGACAATTTTAAGCATGGAACAAATGAGCTACAAGGTTGAAATTTTATATTTAAGTTAGGCACCTCCTTGAGGCGTGAAAATAAGCTTTTGAACAAAATCGGCCAAAAATTACTAGTACTTTAGTGATGTACTTTTTCAGTTTTTTGTGATTATCTCAAAATTTGGTCTAACGATTTTGATTAAAATTCATAAATCAACTAATTTTTAGATGTTCTTTAAAAAATATATCAGTAAATTTTTTCGTGAAAATTGTTTGAAGTACACTTTACTGATGCAGTATTTCAGATTTTTCAAATTCATTTTCCGGCTCACCTCCCATAGAGTCAATGTTAAATCCCTATGGGGATTTACACGTTAATTTCGATTCAAAAGGGGGTCACAGGGGGTCCTCTTTGGAACTTTTTACACATTTAAAAAAAAATTTTCCAATTCTTATGAAATTTTGAATTTATTTAGGATTCTCTTTTGTGTATAAAATATCCAAATATGCCATTCAAATTTTGAAAAATAACTATAGTTTATTTCAGTCAACATTTAAAATACACAGAGTCTATGGAAATTTTGAATCAATAGAGTCTATTATCTTTTACTTTATTTATATGAAAAGCAAGTGGTCAAGTTTGACAGAACCATTCAAGTTTGACAGAGCCAGTCAAGTTTGACGCAACCAGTCACACCAGATTTATTATATTATTATTATTATTATTAAAAGTAGAAGAAAAAATAAAACAAATATTTCTACTTCTTTTAATAATAAAATGATGAAATGCGGTATATTTTATAAGATTTAATTAATACTGAAGAGTGTTTCTTCATTATAATTCGCCAGCTACTTGACCATGGATACAGAAACAGGCCCTAATTTCTTTTTATTACCTTTTTATAATAATTCATCTTGTCCCAAGCTCTGGCAATATATTGCTGTACAATTGGCATCTGACTAAATTTATCTACTATAATATTTCCTTCTTCAGTTCTATCTGGCGCTCCAAATTGTATTAAAAGTGATGAACCTAATAAACCGAAACCTGCAGTAAAAGCAAAAAAGCCATATTTCATTGTTTTCCATGATTTTTCTTGTTTCTTTCGTTCTTCTTCGCTCTCTTTGTTAATTGTTTGTGTATCTGTTTCCGCTGAAAATAAAAATAATTTTATTATTAGAACAAAGTTTGAAATTATAATAAATTAATATGCTTTGAAATTATTAAAAGTCATTTGTTTCGAGGCCTATTTGTATTTTTGCCTAGGTTTCATTTCGGACTTAATTCAGGGTTTAGTTAACAGACTGAGTTATTTATTTTACTAGTTGGCTAAGGGACCTCTGGCTCCTGGTTTGTGAGGCATTGATGTCCTTTTTTAACACCAAATGAGCGCACACTTTACAAGATCCCAGAGCTCTGGGGATACATCCTTCCAAGCCCACCACGGCCTAAACCTCTCGGCAGGTCCCACGTTGGAGTCATCCCCATTTGAAGGCACTTAGGCAACCTCAAATGGGCCCTTCAGTTTCTGGGGTGAGATTTTCTCCCACTTTCCTACCCTAAGAGAAGACGTCGGCAATGTTATTTGTGGCAAGCTGGACACGAACCCGAGGTTTGATAAAACTTCAGATCCGATAATCCGCAGCTTATCCACTTGCCTTCTCAGGAATACATCCTTAAACCATAATTAATCCTCTAATCCCCTGTCTGTCTGGTTTTCCCAGAATAGATCAACTATGTATTTTATTTCAAAAAATAAAGAAAATTATAAAATAAGCTACTCTTATACTTTAAAGCTAAAAATTTTCCCAATGTTCAGTTTAAAAGAATTTTCTGACAATTTCAAATTCTGACAAGTGTATATAATTATCAACAAGACTTTACAAAAAAAAAAAAGGAAAAATGAATTTTATTTTAGTGAGATAAATGTCCAAAATTTAGTCTTAGGCTAGTCGGGTTAATAAACAATTCTCACATTTTTTTTTAATATACTCCGGTTATTTTTTATTTGTATTTTTCCTGTTAATAGCTTAAAATCTATCTGAAATCTATCAACGCTTTCAATTACATTTTTTTACTCACTTGTAATTGTCCTTAAAATATTATGACTTAAAAAAGGGTAGCTATTTTTTGGTAATGTTGGTATATATTGTGTAATAAAAGCATTTCCCAAATCTGAAAAATAAATAAAATAATTAATATTTAAATTTAAAAAAAAATTTCATCACATATTTACATTTTGGTTTTGTTGAGAGGTTATATTTGGTTATATGCGAAATATTTCTATTATACGACCGGAAACATTTTGTTAATAAAGTGATTGTATTTTTTCCTCTAAAAAGAGCCATTATTTTTTAATTATCGAATTTTAATTATATACTTAGCATGATAGAAATTGGTTTCTTTAGAGCGACTCAGTTCCTACACAGACACTTTTATTCACATCATTTCAATGACTTTCAGATTTGTTTTTATAAAAATAATAAAATTTCTATTTTATGATTTAATTATTTTTAATAATTAAAAAATATTAATTATAAAACTACGCGTGTTTTTGCAATTTTTATGATTAACAAATGATTTATAAACTTGAAAAACTTTCAAATTGTACCAACTTAATGTTTATTTCTGCTGAACTAGTTGGAAAGAACGAGTCTTTGAAAATAATTTTTATAAATCACATTGTATATTTAAAAAAAAATTTCATTCTTAATTAAAATATCGAATTTGACATTTAATTCTAACTGTAGTATTTATGGTAATGACTAACAGGAAGAATTGGCAACATTTTCAATTTCAAGAGTACGAATCAAGTCATCAAAAGGATGTCGATAAATTTGAATTTTAGATTGTTTATCATGTGACATTTTTCTGCCGTCTAGATCCTTTAAAGGGGACAATCTCAAATTATCCTAATTTCATTTCACTAGTATTCCTAAAATGGCTAGAAAAGAAAGTTCGAAAGATTCTTTGAACGAAGAAGATATATATTTGAACAATGGCAGGAGTTGGCAGCCAGGAAGGGGTGTCTCTAAATCATTGGAAATGATTTGAAACTCCCAAAATTCGCGACGTTTCAATCCATATTTATTCACCCATCAGGCTACAATAAACTTTCATTCAAAATTAATATTATTAACAATTAAAAAATAACAACAATTGATAATAATATTAATTTTGAATGAAAATCTATTGTAACCCGATAGCCTGATGATGGTCGAATAAATTTGGACCGAAACGTCGCGAATTTTGGGAGTTTCATTGATATAGAAGACATCTCTTCCTAGTTGCCACCTCCTGCCCTTGTTCAAATATATCAATCACAGCCACTTCCACTGTCGAGAAGAAGATATATTACTCAAAATTTTATTTGATCTTTTTTTAGACTAGGTTTTTATTATAATTGTATATTAGGTCCTAAATCCCCCCCCCCCCCCTCCCACAACAAAAATCTATGTTAATGCAAGGAGGTGCGAACTTTCAAAGATTTTTATTGTCACTAAGCCTTCATAATATAATAATTAATAATTTTCTTTTTTATTTAATTTAAGGTCTTTGTCGGCATCTGAGGCCAATTTGACCCCGTCCCTATTTTTTTCAATTGATTGGTATCCAATTCAATTGAAATAAATTTTGTCGCCTGGGACGGAGCGATCCTTGGTATAAATGACCACCACGCAATAATAAATAATACTGGAGTCACTATAAGCAAAGAGGATCGAATTGGCTTCATTCTTCAACAATTCAGTTTGAATAATGAAATCATTGTTTGTGTTGTAACTTCTAAAAGTTGTTTATCCAAAATCTTTTTTTTTTTCTTTCTTCATTACACATTATTATGAATGTAGCTCTAGCTAGAAACGCGCTTCTGGGAGTCATTTTTACAAATATTTTTTAGTTTGAACAATAAAAAAAAATGTTTGTAAATATATTTGGTGGGTGGAGTCACACTGTTGCTAACAATAGAAAAACATTAGATTTTTTGGTGAAGGTGCACCTTTACATACCTAAACTCGCAAATCAGGATAGGCCGACGGGCTGCTCACTGGATATCACAATATGTAGTTTTTTTGGAACCTTTTGAAGGATCAGGTATTTAATATATACACTCAAACATAGAAACATAAATAATTCTTGATACATCTGAATCAACAGTAGTATAGGAAAATCACAAAAACTAACGTTCGTTTAGTACACTAAATAAATAACTTCTTTTTTTAATTCTTCTTATGAATGTAAATTTAAAGGGAAGAGGATGGATCCCTGGAACCTGTTCAAACTTAGGTACTTATGATAATAAGCCTAAAAGAGAATCAATCTGTAAAGAATGGTATTGATTTTTATTCCATTAATATTCCTATAAATAAATCAAATATAAATGCATTATTTTAGATATATTTATATAAGTGTATAGAGAATTTAATATTATATTTATATATATAATAATTTATATTTAAACTGGAGAAATTATTTCATATTAAGAGATGTATTTTGAATAAATCTAAAAAAAAAAGAAATTAAGTAAATATTTGAAGAAGGAAAAGATGAGCTGTATGATTTATGAGATTTTTTTTTTGATGACTGGCAGCCAAGATGGAAAGGAAGATGAGAAGTGAAATAAAACAGCCGTTTTATTTACTATTGAACAATAAAATAAATGTTTTGGTTGCGTCTCCTTGCTTATGGAAAGTTAGATATCGCCGTTCTGATAAAACGTCAGTTTTTATGAATAAAAAGTAAAAAATTAAAGGAATTGGCTGTTTTATTTCCGCTTTCTTTTCAACCTTGATGCCACCGATCCAAAAACAATGATTTCATAATAACATTATGTAACTATTATATATATATATATATATATATATGGTAAAATTTTTTTTGTCCAAAATATGAATATCAGTGACAAGTACATTTCTGATTAAATAAATTACCTGAAATTAGAATTAGTCTTCCCCAGCAGGTATGGCATCTTCTAATCTTTTAATAAATTTTATTCTCAACTCAGTAACATTATCTCCTTTTAATTGATCTTGAACAAACCAAGAGGTAACTTCCATTTGTACCTAAAAAAATATTTGAAAATTTAATTTTATATTTATAGATAAAGCCTATCGCGGCGTCATTTAAACTTTTTCTAAGGGGGGAGACGTCTGTTGTTTTAGATTTGAAAAATCATTTCAATCAGGGATGGCCAACGCCAATCCCGGGAGCCGCATGTGGCTTTCCGTAAGACCTTTTGAGGTTCGTGTCAAATGAACATAAATGTTGAGTTTATAGTACATATCACCATAAGAACATTTTATTAAGACGTTAACAAAAAATATCTATGTGAGTGGCCCGGCAGGAAAAATTATTCGCAGAAATGTGCCTGCCTATTGAAAAGGTTGGCTACCCATGTGATTATTTCATTGTTTTATAAAAAAAAAAATATGGAAAATTCTCAATGTAAACTTTTCTGATTCAAACGTAGAAGAGAATTCCAATCAAAATTGTTTTCTTTTTTTTATAAAAATAATTACAATGAGGGTTGGTACTTTAATATTCACTGGGATGCGTCTTATGTACGTACTGTGCTATCTGGGTGAATTTAAAATTGAATTTAATATTAATTTGAACTTACCATTTCACAAGCACCGCGGATAACTCCTGGTAAAATATTGGAATACTTTAACGTAAGACAACTGTCTGGTAGTTCTACAAATTCAGTTAAGGGGTTGGTTTCAAACTGTAATGAAAATTCATCCCCTGATGAATTCCAATTTGTAATTGTAGGATTTACTCCTAGAAACATTCTGAATCCCAACTAAAAAATAAAAAAATAAATATAAGAATTTTATGAGTAGAATTATTTATATGCCCGGGAGCCGTGGCTCAGTGAGAAGACATTAGCTTTTCGCACCGGAGTCCCGGGTTCGCTTCCCATCCCAAGCGAGAAAAATTTATTTCATTTGATTTGACTACAAATCATTTGAAATAAATAGGGATGGGGTCTAAATGGCCTTAGATGCCGAAAAAGACCTTAAAAAAAAAAAAAAAAAATTATTTATATAAATAGATAAAACCTGAATTTTATCGGCAGTGTCTCTGAAATCATAACAGCGACCAGAATTTGTTCTGGCAAGAAAATCCTCAATCAGCCTTATTCCTATATTATAACCCATTCTTTCGAGATTTTTATTTACGTCCTCCGGATTGTCAAAATCTTTTAAGAGTTGAGAAACCAAAGCTCCATAAGTTAGTGTAAAAAGTTCAGAATTCTAGAAATATAAAACAAATACATTAGGGTTAGTAGGGGTTTATTTGAAGAATTAAACTGGCTGTTGTATTTTTTTTTTTTTTTAAACTAACATTTTCCCATTCACACTCACACACATGCACACAGTCTTTTCGCCATCTTAGGCCATTTAAGACTTTATACGATAACCTTTATTATGAATATATATATATATTGGGGTCCAAACATTTAAGCCATTTGGTAAATAAAATCATCGGACTGTCTGGGATCCGAACCCTCGACCCTTGGTATACAAGGCAGGCGCGCTACCAACTACGCCAAGCTCGAGGGCGGCTGTTGTATTTAAACAATAGACGAAAGGAGCAGACAGTCAGGTAATTAGTCTCCACGATCTTCAGTCCAATTATTGAGAGTATGAACTTAAGAACTGAAGATGGCATTATCTATTTAAAGCCCAAACTGTTTCCTTTACAGAGAGTTTTATTTCGTGCAGACAAATTACCTGACTGCCTGGTCCTTTCGTCTATTCTTTAAATACAACAGCCAGTTTATTTCTTCATATCTATTTCCTTATTTAATAAACTGTATATAATATATGAAGGAATTATACAACCCATGATATTTGGATTTTATACATCCAATGAATAAATTAATCTTTTATAAACTTTAATAAATGTGTACATTTAATGTATTTTCTTTAAAATAAAATAGAAACTTTCGAATAATAACAAAACCTTGAGGTTGCATTCCTTTGCAAAGAGGGAATAGTATATTAAATAATTATCATATTTATATTCAAACCAGAGAGGTAATTAAAACCCAAATGATACTATTTTAAATAGTGATTAATAAATATTTCACTTACAACTTTTTTTGGATCCAATCGTGTTCCTGGTCTTGACATTATTAAGGATTAGATTTTTATACCGTAATTACCAATTATTATTTTAAGTTTTTCACTGGTTGTATTCTTTATTTTAATATAATCATTAATTATTCATTCATTTCAAGAAATTCTTTAAATTGAGTAAATAAATATATAAATAAAAAATTTTTCTTATGATATATTTTTTTGTCAATTTTGACACTTTAATTTTTTCTTCTATTGATTGATTCTAGCTTCACTCCGGATATTCCAATTCAAGTAACCTAAAAAAAAAAAATCAATTAATTTATATAAAATTTTGGACTATATTCGTACGGTCAAATAAATTTAAAAATATTTATATTTTATGGAATTAAAGTGAGTTATTAAAATAAAATAAAAAATATACAATTTTTTTAAATTATATAACTTTGAGGTTATAGACTTCTGTTGCTAACTTCTTGATCCCCTTTCTTCTAATCCTTTTTTATAATCATTTATTAATAGCGATATTTTGAGATTCAGGTAATTATTATATCATTATTCTAATTTTATTTCATATTTTTTTACTCTTTTAAAAATTATTAACTTTAAAATGAAATTTTCGTTTTCAGAATGTCGGCTTTAAGAAATATCCACCCCACTCTAAGGCTCTTTTCTAAAAAAGTATACAATTCATCTGTAAGGAATTATGCATCAGATGCTCCTAAAATGCCTTTAACTTTAGCAGCTGCTAATCAGGTATTTATTAAAAGAATGACTTTTTTTTATATATATTTTAACGACACTTTTATCCCTTTTGTGAAAGGTATTTTATGACAAAAAGCAAGTAAATCAAATTGACGTACCCACATTCAGCGGAGTTTTTGGTATTTTACCAAATCACGTACCAATTTTGGCTATACTAAAACCAGGACTTTGTCGAGTCTTTAATGAAGATGGTAGCCAAACCAAGTTATTTCTTTCAAGTGGAATTGTAACTGTAAACGACGATTCAAGTGTCCAAGTATTAGCCGAAGAGGCTTGTCTTATCGATCAGATTGATTTGGCAGCAGCCAGAGAACAACTTAACAATGCCCAGAGGAAATTTGAACAAGCACAAGATCCTAAGGATAAAGCAGAAGCAGAAATTGCAATAGAAACTTGTCATGCTATTATTCAGGTTGCTGAAAATCCAGGCCAATAATTCTACCTTTTAATATATTGTATAGATTATCAATAATAAATGATTAGTTTAAAATCATTGCAATTTTAATTCCTGAATAAATATTATATAATCTCCTTTTAGATGAATTAATTTTATAATTCACATACTTCTATAACTTTTTTTATTTTAGTTTGATTCTTAAGCCTTTTCAATATATTGATTAAATTCTAGATATTTATGTTTCTCTATATAGCTTATGATTTTTCGTAATTATTTCTACTAAACCCTATAGATCCTAGGCTTATAATTTTGAATATTTTTTAAATTGGGGCCGATATCAACCAGTGACGTCATTTCAGTTTTTGCTTGGGACCAGGAGGGCAAATTTTTTTTTTTTTTTGCTTCCTGTGCTACTTAATTTAAATACATATAAACATAACCGTATATATACCTCTATACTTTTATCTATACCATCCGCTATACTTTTTTTTTTTTAAACATTCACACTTTTTTCTCATTCACACTCACACACATATTCACAATGTCTTTTCGGCAACTCAGGCCATATAAGACATTTACGATAACCGTTATTGATTTAATATACATATATGGGGTCCAGGCATTCTTATTTAATCCATCTGGTATCCAAATGGCTTAAATAAAATCATCGGACTGCCTGGGGTCCGAACCCGCGACGTTTGGTATACGAGGTTAGCACGCTAACCTCTACACCAAGCCCCGAGGGCATCCGCTATACTTATAAAGAGTGAGAGTTTGTTTGTATGTGGGGGGGGGGGGGGCGACATCCCTAGATCAAATTGAAGACCTCAAATAGAGAAGATATCTATTTATTGTACTGACATGGGCGTATATGGGGCTGATATCAAAAACTTTTTGGCAAAAATATTTTTTCTTTGTGGAAGAAGAAAAGAGAATTAGTGGCATTGAGGGTGGATATGGTTAGCATCCCCTAAATTTGTGCAATATATAGTCTAGTGATTTTATTTATATAAAATATTGAGATAACACTTCTTTGAACGAAGACTGTTCAGATGAGCTCTTTAGAAGAGAAGTTTAGATTAAGATAGATTTTCTAAACAAAAGAGATCAATCATTTAGTTTGTGTATATATACTTTATTGCTGTGACGATGAACTCTACCGGGATCTTGAGAAAGGTAGATTTTTCTACCGGGATCGAAATTTCAGCTTGAGAATGAAAATAAACTACCTAGTTCTTTCTCTTGATTACCGCTATCCTATTATCATACATAGTATCAAAATTTAACCTGGAAAAAGGATGAAAAAATTAATTTTTTATATTCCTTCCTTAAAATTGGAGGAGAAGGCAGAAGGCTAAATAATTTTAATTTTTTAATTTTTTTAAAAGAAATATGATAATATAATGAAATGGGTGCTGACTTGGCAAATTGGCGCATTGGATTTAACCAAATTTTTCAGCTTATAATCGTAAGAAGAGTTTATTATACATGGACGTAAAACAAGGGAGAAAGTGGATTCGATTTGAATGAGCCTCATTTTTTTGTTTGCTAGTTTAAAAATTTAAAGTTAAAAATGCCTGACAACAAGAAATTATATTCTTGGCTATGGTCAAATTTGATTATTCACTGAATGGTTAATCAAATTTCACTATCACTTATAGGGATTAGGAAATGCAATAAGGAATTGACACTTTAAAATAGAAAATTTCGTATTTAAAAATATGAATATGAAATTGAAAGACCAAGAAAATGCCTTAAATAAATATATCGAAAAATTCGACTTTAAAAGTTGGGGTCTGAGTAAGAAAAATTTAGCTTGAATAGACGTAAGAATAGTATGATTTTTACTTTTTGAAATTAATATTTAAAATGTTTTATTCTGACCACCATTAGTTATAAGGACTTGTTAAGGTTGTGGGTGTGGCGCCACCAGAATTTGCCCCTGGGAGGGCCGGAACTAGAAAATTTGTTAGGAAGGGCAAAATTTAATTTGCCCCCCCCCCCCTCCTTAAAATTAATTTCCCTACAAAATTCATATCATTTTACCTTTTTTTTTTTAGTAAATTTTCCCCTCGAAACTCAAATCACTCCATTTTTTCCTGTTGCGAAAATCATTTGACCTTTTTTGGAACATGCCCTTACTGCCCCCCCCTAGATCCGGCCCTGCCCTGGGGAACAGTGACGTCAGTTCAGTTTTTGCTTGAAGGTGGGCAAAAATTTTTTTTTACTTCCTGTGTTACTTAATTTATATACATATAAGTATGATATATACCTCTGTATTTTTATCTATACCATCTTCTATACTTAGTTATAAAGAGAGAGTGTAAGTTTGTTTGTATTAATATGTAGGGGCTAAGCTCAGAATTTACTATTGTATTTTCTTTCAAAACCTTGGGGGAAGCAAATGCCCCCCTCCCCTCAAATGACGTCCCTGCTGGGAAACGGGGTTATAACTTATATTTAAAGGACTCTCCTGTTTGGAATTAAGGAGAATGGTTAATAATATTTAAAAGAAATGCAAATACTTTGGAATGAAAAGGCAAGTTTTGAAGGGCGTATTCCACGAAGACCATTTTTTTTCTTTCTGCGTTGCGTCAGGATCGGATCAATACAACTAAATGTCGGATGGATTTGAGGTGTGCCTTCTTTTCCGGAAAATGGGAATCCTGATATATGAAAACAACAATTTTAATTTGAATATACATGTATTTTCTTTTTATAAATTAATTGTTCAAAACCTATACCGATTTTCAATTTAACTTCATTTAAAGTATCCTCAGAAATGTTCACAGCTCTTTCAGAACCAGATTTCAAAATATTTATTAAATTACCTGGATCTTTCATTAATTTTTCATATTCTTTTTGAATAGGCTTCAAATTTTCTATGATAATTTCAGCCAAAATTAATTTATATCTAAAAAATTATTATAATATTAATTTTAAATTAAAGATAAATATTAAATTAAAAAACTTACTTTCCAGTATCAATATCTTTTTGCTCTGATACTACCTCATCAATTGATTTTCCAGTAAAAAGTGAGTGAATACTGATAAGGTTTGAAACTCCTGGACGTTTTTCCGCATCATATGTAACTTCAGATGTAAAATCAGTTAAGGCCTTTTTACATTTTTCTAAAATTTCATTTGGTTTATCAGTCAAAAAAATTGAACTTTTCGGATCCGGATCTGACTTTGACATTTTTTTAAGTGGATCTCTCAAACTTTTTATTTTAGCAGAATGTGAATCTAAAAAAAAAAAACATATTTTATATAGGAGGGAGGAGGTTCAACCTCTTCCTTCCGAAATCACAAATAAATGAATAAATAAATAAAAATATAGAGAGAGAAATATTGTGTTAAAATTTGTTTAGAAATTATAAATACAGTAGAACCTCGCTTAACGAGCACCTCTCATAACGAGTAATTCGCATAATGAACAAAATAAATTGTAAAAGAATGACTCGCTTAACGAGCGACTTTTCGCATAACGAGTACAAAACACGGACTCGTCAAAAAAAGTATGTCCAATTAGTTTGTAATTTAGATTTTATATTTAAATAGTGATTACAATTTACAAAAAAATTTATTTTAATGTAGCATCGTAGTTTACAACAATGTCGAATGTTATCGCACATTTTCTCAAATTTGTGTTATAGCCCTCGGGGCTTGGTGTAGGGGTTAGCGTGCTAGCCTCGTATGAGAAAAATAGTTTCGCATAACGAGTGTTTCGCTTTACGAGTTTGATTCTGGAACGAATTAAACTCGTTAAGCGAGGTTCCACTGTAATTGCAAAATTTATTTATTTAACGGGAGGGGGTTTATTAAAATATATTTATAAAATAAATTCAAAATATGAATACTTATTTACCTCCTACAAGGATTTTTATACCAGGAAATGTCTCGCCGAATTTGTGATTAAATGATTTAATAAGATGTTGTGTCATTTGAAGATGAGGAAGTTGATCTTCACCAACAGGAACATGCGTTGTTCTTTATGAAAATTAAGATAATATGTTAAATTAAATATTAAATAATTTCTTTTTCTATAATTTACTCTACTCCAAAGTGAATTATAGTAAAAGAAATGGAAATTCTAGAAGAGTATATGCGATTACTTATAAAGTAATATATCAGCTGCTTGGAGAACTGGATATAAATATAAACCTAGAGGTATTTCTTTTAATGTTGCTGTTTTTTCTTTAAATTGTGGAAAATGTGAAAGTCTTCCCATGTTCATACGAGTAGCAAGAATCCAAAAAAGTTCACTATGTTGTGGAACCTATAAAAATCGACTAATATAAAAAAATAAATTGATAGAAATAAATTTATAAATTGTACTCAAATGGGGATACCATTGATTGTTGGAAGATAATAGATTTTTGAGGATCAATTCCACAAGCAATTAACGTTGCTGTAGCTTTTATCACATTTTCTTGCAGTATTTTAGGGTCCTTGAAAAAAAAAAAGAGTTCAGAAGTCTGTGTAAGCGTTTTGATCTTGTAAATTTTTGAAAATTAATTAATTAATTTAAAATGGTGTGCGGAAAGAAATCTTATTTTATTCGTCTTTGTCAAACTAGTTGAAAATGTAAATATTAAGTAATATATACCTGAGGAATTGTTATGGAATGAAGATCTACGATGCTATAAATTACATCTGGATATTTATTTTGAATGTCAACCCAACTTTTTATTGCTCCAAAATAATTGCCTAAATGAATAGAACCTGTAGGTTGTATACCAGAAAATACCCTTTCTGGAAACGACTAAAAAATATGAAAAATTTTAAATATTACATAACCTAAAAAATAATACAATCTTTAATACTTGCCTTTTTAGAAAATTTCTTTTTTAAAATTGAATGAATATTTCTTGATATGGGGAGTTTTCTATAAAATACAAACATAGTTGAAGCCATTTTTAATTTTGTTTTTGTGAAAATAAGGAAATAAAAAATTATATATATATATATATATATATTTTTTTTTTAAACACACTCGATACTTTACTATTCTCAGTCACAATAATCAAGATATAATAGAACCATTAATAATTACTATTATTTTGGTTTCAATTATTATTTAAGTATATAAAAATCTGATAAAAAATAAACTTGAAAATTTAGATTTATGTTCGATACATTCAATTGCTTTTGGCTGTCAAAGAATGATCTAGTTCAAAAGAACGAATCTTTGAAAGGAAATTCGATTCCATTATTTTCTCAAGGTTAAACTGCGAGGGGTCAGAGGGTTGCAAAAAAATTGCTGAATTGCAGAGACAATCGCAATTGCGTACAGAGTTCAAACACTGATAGCAAAAATTTGCCTCCTATCAATTTCTCTCACAAGATCTTCAAGAACCTGTATCCAAATATAATGAGAGATGAAATTTGGTGCAATATTTTAAATGCACTAGTAGATGAAACCCTCCAAAATGATTTTATACAAGGCAACATTTTCCTAGAGTATTTCGTCTCTCATCGTTTCCGAGATTACCTTGATAATAAAATAGAGGCAAAGAAAGAAAAGTAAAACAATCTCTTAGGCAGGATCGTGATCGTTAGATTTTAAATCCGATCCGATCCAGGATTTTCGGACCTGGATAGAATTCCTTTTTTAGGGAGGATCTTGGATCTGGATCGAAATCATTTTTGTCTCTAGATCTATCTTTTGGAGGATTAGCAATCCTGGATTTTTGCGAACTTTTTCAAAGGATTGCCAAGTCAATTCTTTAAAGCGTTTTATATTTCTTTCATTCAAACGCCTAAAAATTTGTAAATTCGGTAAAGTAGTTGATTTTAATTAGGCAATTTTATTAAAAACTGGATCAGATTTTTGGATCTCAAGCTCGGATTGGATTTCAGGATCAAGTCCGGATCGAGGTCAGGAACAGCAATCCATTTTATAAATCGGATCGGATCGTCCGAGCTTGTCGGATCGCTAATCCTTTGCAGCAGGATTGGATCGTCCGAACTGTCTGGATTTGCGGATCGGATCGCTAATCCTTTTTAAACAATTTTGCACATCCCTGGTGTCACTATGATGATTGTGTCCGTGATGCTCACTCTTGGGAATGAAACCACTAATCTCCAAAGGCCTCGACAGGACTGAGGTAGATGGACATCTTCCGCCGACACCTTGTATTGTTTAGGGCAAATAACTGAGAACTTTCTTCTGGTAGAAATTGTATATTTTCTTCTTTTAAGTAATATCCCTTTATTATATAAAAACATTTATTTTATAAAAAAATTTAAAAAAAATAAAACCCTATTATGGATTTAGACATTTATTTGTTTTCATTTTCAATCTTTTTTTCATATCAATCATAATTTTTCCTCTCAAATGTCCTTTAGAAACTCTTGAATAGGCTTCCGGAACGCTTGAGAAATCATAAACACTTTCAATAGACGGACGTAACTAAAAAAAAAAAAAAAAGTGTTGAATGAATAATTGATTGTGAGTTAGTTAATTATACAAAAATATCATAGATTCATAAGCAGATATAGGTTTTAACAATTGGGAGTGCTATACAGTAAAAGCATATATACTTAAGAATAAAAATATACATGATATCTCCTACCAACTCCTAATACCTTGATACGCCTTAAGCATCACTTTCAATTAAGCCCATTCCTTTGTTTCCTAATAAACTAGCTGAACCTAACTGGCTAATTATTATTAGTTGCTGTAACAACCCATACTCCCGTACTATGGAAGGAACGTAAAAAAGTTTCCCTCTCAGTGATGAATTGTTCGAAAGGAGTAGGAACTGAGGGAGTCCCTCCTCAAACTAGGACATCCTCCAGAGCATAAAAGAGGTTGGATAAAAGGGACCGGGTGGAACCAGAAATAAGGATTAGTTCACTGACTAGAAATGAACTCAGGAGGAGGAGTTAGAGATAGGAAATAATGTAACTTCTAGCACCGGTTGCTTTTGAGATGTATGTCTTCGTCCACGGAAGAACTTCTGGTAAATAAACGGGGATACCAATAGGAATTTCAAATAATAATACTGGCTAATTAATTAAACAAAGACGAGTAAACCTTTCAAATTTTCCAAAAGCAAACCTAACCGCCTCCCAATCCACCTTACTCTTCAACTGCTGCAATGCTCGTTCCATATACACTGCACAATATTCTAAATTAGGCTTCAGGTAGTAAGTTTAATAACTTTAGACTTGACTTTTCAAATAACCCCCTGTATCTGATTAAAAATTTGCTTGTATGTGAATTCATTAATATTTTTAAAATTTAGATTCATTGATAATATTGATAGAATATTTCTCAAAACAAATCAACCAAACCTAACTTAAATAAATAAAATAAATTTTTTTTTCTAGTCCCTAAATTCATTAAATTAGTCTAATTAAATATATTTTTATAATTACCAATCCATGATTGACTAAATTAGAAAGTTCGCGTATAGCCATTGCTGATGGTGTATAAAATCCCCATCTTATTGTGCTTGTATTATTCAAAATCGGTAAATTGTGAAGCGATAAATCCCAAACATTTTTTGCCATTCCTGGTATTAAACCATATATATCACAATTTTTTAGTAAAGGTGATTTTAAAGTAATATATTTAGAACAATTCCATTCTTTCAAACGAGATGTATAATCGCTGATTCCTTCCGAACCAATTCCAGCACAATCTAATATAATATCAAATCTGAAAATAAAATTTTAATAGATAAATAAACTTAATTTATTTGGATTTTTATAAATGAATGATTATCTATATTCAGCTAATAAAATAAACACTTACTTATCCAAATCCTTTAAATGTTTTTTGAATTCAGGATCCGTATAATCTAAAACAGATTGAACACCAAGTGATTCTACAAGAGGTTTTGCTTCTGTACTGCATGTAGCATACACCTAATATGAAAAAAATATTTAAAGATGAGTAATTTTTTTAACAAAAAACAAATTTAATATTAAACGAATTTGATTATTCATTATTATATATATAAAATAGTAATTACTTTGGCTCCCCAAGCATGAAGCAATTGTATAGCAATAGATCCAACGCCTCCTGCACCTCCAAGTACTAGTACTTTTTTATCAACGGATGATGAAGCAAATAATAAACCGCCTGAGATTTTCAGACTAGACCATGCTGTCAATCCTGTATATAATAAACCCGCGGCTTCAACATAATTCACATTAGGTATAGGTTGAACCTAAAAATATGAAAATAAAATTTATACTGAGAATATTAATTTATTATTTTTAAGTTTTTTATAGCTGATTGTATTGTTTGTAGGAAGAATTAGAATTTAAGAGAGTGCAGCTAAGCTAATTTCATTTATTTCCCCTCAGAATTGACGTTTCGGTCCTGTTTAGGGCCATCTTCAGGAGCTCTGGACCAGGGGAGATGGCCCTAAACAGGACCGAAAAGAACGATTTTGCCTTTCTGAATGTATTTAAAAATAGAATTTTGGTTTTCAAATTTTGTATCTCTCTTTCTCTATCTCTCTCCCCCTTTTTGACTTGTCAACATCTACTCATTAATTTATTATTCAAGAACAAATCTTGTAGGTAAATGTTAATTAATCTAGGTTTATGATTTAAAGGCTAAATAACTAAAAAACTTTTTCTTTTATTTATTTGAAATAAATAATAATAAATTTACCAAATCTTTATGAGCCAAAACTTGTTCAGCATGACACCCTTGATTGGTAGGTGATACTACACCCCAAACCATATCACCAATATTAACATGTTTTACACTCATTCCTTTGGCGAGGACTTTTCCCGAAAAATCTCTTCCAAGTATTAGAGGAAATTCTATAATTCTTGATGTAGAACATTCTTTTAACTGTTTCATTGTATTAAATACTTCAGATCCATAGCCACCTAAAAATAAACATAAGTTACATAAGAAAAAAAAAGTTTGCTCTCCTCAGGATAAAGTTGCAATGACGCCACTCTTCTAGATATAGAGAGCAAAAATGGTTTAGATCCAGATCCAAGATCCTCCCCAAAAAAAGGTTTTCGATCCTGATCCGAAAACCCTGGATAGGTTCGGATTTAAATCCACAAGGATAACGATCCTGCCTTAAGTGATTGTTTTAATGAGAGATTAAATACAAGAAAGTAAAGTAACCTTATAAAAATCATTTTGGAGGGTTTCAGCAAGATAGTACGATTAAAATATTACCTTAAATTTCATCTCTCATTGTATTTTAAACAAGTTCTTGAGTTCTTGCCAGACAAATGGTACGGGGCAAATTTTAATAATTTATAAAATATTATAAAAATTTCTCGGATAAATCTCGCTGGTTGTTGAGATTTCCTCGACATTTCTGTTCTACTTTTGATGACATTTTCAAGAGTGTTGGATTGGGAAGTAATGGTGGTAAAAGTAAAATCAGTATATTCCCCGGATTCACCAGAAAGAAGCGAATGTGAAGCGAATATCCAAACGGTAGGTAGATCGAAGATGCAAGTTAAAACAACTACTAGATCTCAGAGGCAAAGCCAGACATCTGAGATATTTATTAACCAGGTCTTGGGATTAGCAAGACTCCCCGAAATCAAACCACTTTCACCATTACTTACTAATCGTACACTCTTGGAGAATGTCTCCAAAGAGAGAGCCGAAACGTCATGAAATAAGACATAACATTTATTCTGTTTGTCTCAAGCCTTCCCCATTTATTAATAGTTGTTAAAATAGAAATAAATTATAAATCGGTATAAAAAAAAATCGGTTTGAATGGCTCTTTGGAAAGACAAATGTTAATTCGGGATTAAATTGACTGTTGTTGTTCTTCACTTCAGCTTATCCAAGCTTTTAGACACAAGCTTTGAATAGAAGAAATAAATACATCGAAATAAGAAACAAAAAGGTCAGGTCAAAATGTAATGACAAGCCAATCACAAAAAAATAATAGAAAAATAGTTTCATATAATACAAAACTAAAGAATATTTTAATAAATACCTACTTATCATTGCAATATCAATAGGATTAACTGAAGCTGCATGTACTTCAATTAACACTTCGTCAGGTTTTTGTATAAAAGGTGGTCTAATATTATTTGAAAATTCTACATTTTCGAGTCCTCCATATGAATGTATTTGCCAGCCTTTTATTTTAGAATCATAATCCTCTTGGATTTTTTTCGG
Source organism: Euborellia annulipes (assembly GCA_023213315.1). Lineage (NCBI taxonomy): Eukaryota > Metazoa > Arthropoda > Insecta > Dermaptera > Anisolabididae > Euborellia > Euborellia annulipes. The sequence goes on from JAKCPI010027246.1 coordinate 56,356, forward strand.
TTGAATTGTGTTAATAAATCTAACACTCGGCTTAATATTAAAGATTCTTGAGAGTTTAATCATTATTTTTGCCATTTAGTTTAATACAAGATTTTTAGACAGTTTATCTGTGATTTCATCTGTCAAAGTCAAATAAAAGTCGACTTTTTAAAAGTGTTCTGTGTGTAATGTGAGAACTATATACTCTGTGGTGAGAACCTCGTTCATGAACGATTCATTCAAGAACGACGAGAGGGTTTTGGAATTGGTTAGCGACTTTTTTTATTTTTTAACACATAAAAGTCATGAAACCTGCCAATAAATTGAAATAAATAGAGACAGGGTCTAAAAAGCCTCCGATGTCGAAAAAGACCTTCATTAAAAAAAAGTCATGAAAAAAATATTTTTTTTTTTTTTTTTGTATCTTAATGTTATTTGTTATTTTGAAATTTAATTTTAAAATTTGTAATACGCCCCCGAGTTTGGCGTAGTAGGTAGCGTGTCTACCTCCTATACCAAAAGTCGCGGTTCGGACCCAGGCAGTACGATGCCATTTGGATACCAGATGGCATAAATAGAAATTGATTTTAAACCGAAAACTAGATAAGACTAATTGTATTCTCCTTTAAGCTAGAGATACTCAAACAAGGCCGTATCAGATGCATGCAGGTGCCTCATTTACGAAAACAATTTGGGAACTGAGGTGTGTCCAACAACCAATTATTAGGAGTTTTGCTAAATTAAATTAAATGAATAATCTCACACAGAAACATATCAATCACATTCAAAAAGAGAAAAACTGTATTATTATTTAATTTAATTTAAAGTGTTCATTAAAATACAAATAGCTTATTGTGAGTTGATGTGAGTAAATTGCTTCCAAAGTAAGAGAGTGGGGGAAGTTGAGAGTGTGTGAGTTAGGGTTATAAAAGGCCCTCTCGTCTATGTGAGCGTCATTCCGTAGTGAAATCTCGAGTTTCAAGTATCCTTTACATCTATTGATCGAGAATGACTGGTCGAGGCAAAGGAGGAAAAGGGCTGGGAAAAGGAGGAGCCAAACGGCATCGTAAAGTCCTTCGTGATAACATCCAAGGTATCACGAAACCTGCAATTCGTCGTTTGGCTCGTCGTGGAGGCGTGAAACGTATCTCTGGCTTGATCTATGAAGAAACCCGAGGTGTGCTCAAGGTGTTCCTCGAGAACGTGATCCGGGATGCTGTCACCTACACTGAGCATGCCAAGAGGAAGACCGTAACTGCCATGGACGTAGTCTATGCCCTCAAGAGGCAAGGCAGAACCCTCTACGGATTTGGAGGCTAATTCATCCCATAATTTCATATTCTCCTTCAATCCTTTATCCTTAAAGAAAAAAAACAACGGCCCTTTTCAGGGCCACCAAATATTTTTTATTAACAAAAATATGCATACTTTTTTTATTAATACAGCAAAGCAAATAAAACATTGAATATTGTAAGTACCAGTTTGTATTATTTTTTTTTTAATAATTTCTTCTATATTTCGCAATAAGGCGTGGTTGGACGCCATTTTGAGTTGCAAAATCGATATCACTTCTATACGTCATTTTATTAACTTGGCTGCCTCGTCAACAGTAGCGTATCCAGGTGGGGGCGAGGGGGGCACTCGCCCCCCCCCCCACCCTAGGCGCATTAATCCTTTGGCGCCCCTCTCGCATCCGCTTTTTCCCAAAATCTACGGCTTTTTTTTGAAAATTTCATAATAAATTCATTTTATATCACAAACCCTGAGGAAAATTACACAAAAAAGCCCGAATGAGGGTCGAATACTAAAAAAAAAGGTCAAACGAAAAACGGGGCCCCAGTTGAGCTTCGCCCCCTCCGCCCTCAAAGGCCAGTTACGCCGCTGCTCGTCAATATAATGGTTACGACCAACATTACTATTGTTAAGATTGAACACTGGCTAATTTGCTTGCTTCATTTTTTAAATTCCCAATTCGATTTGAAGTGAAGATTCATGTATAGCTACAGGGACATCTATATATTGTTAATAAAACTATTTGTTACAGTCATATTTGTGGTTTTTCGAATTTTTGACTGGCTCACTTTTTTTTGGAATCGGAGGACATCAAAATGCGTATTTCCATCAAATTCCCAACATCGAAATTGTCTAATTTCTAGACAAAAAAAAGAAATAGGATTTGCCCACCTCTTATTTACAGTAATAATAGTCTCGAGATCAAATATTCGTTTTCTGTTCTGGTAGTGGTAATTTTATTTGATCTCTCCTGGAGCAACCACATCTCTTCTATGGTTAAATCTACCGCAAGAAAATTAGGTTTCCTATTCAAAATGAAGCGTTACTTTTCCTCCTAACGCTCTTTAAAGCCCAAATTCGGCCGTGTCTTGAATATGGTTTCCGGAGGACGCTCTCTCCTCCTGAAGAAACTGAATTAAATACTGACAATCGGACTAATTCAGTCAGACTGATCGTGTAAGGGCCCCTTTGGACGCCATACAGAGGCTTGCAATTAGACTGATCGGTGATTCTACCCTTACCGCATCCCTACAGTCACTATATCTTAGAAGAAGCGTGTCTGCACTCTCTTCTACAGGTATTACCATGGTCAATGCTCTGCCGAATTAAAATCAATTATCCCACCCAATGCAACATATTCACGGAACACAAGAGAGGCATCGTGCCAGCATCCCTATGCTGTTCAGATCACGACTAACTGAACTAGTCAATTTCATTCTTCCTTTGTCCCCATGACCTCCCGTGATTGGAACAAGCTCCCTGCGTCTATCTTCCCCAAAACCTACAATCTTCAGACTTTCAAGTCTAATCTCAACAGGCATCTCAGTTGATATATAGCTAAGAAAAAGTAAAAATCAAACATTTCGTGTCAAAGATATATGATTAACCTTTTTCCACCACAATACAATTATTAGTAATTTATCTTTTTTAAATGAATATTTTTTTAAAGTAATTTTTTCTCAATCATCTTTAAAATGATTGATATTTTTTTGTTATGTATAATCAATTTTCTGTTAATAAATCAAAATCAAAATATTTTAATAATTTATATAATAAATTATTGATTTTCGTCCTATTATTCTTCACTTCATTACTGTTCTAATATGGATACGGTGAAGGCTTTGCATGTACACTTCGGCATCTCCCAAATTCTGGGCCTTTGTTGCATTTTTTGGTCTGGACCAATCTACAACAGGACCATTTATATCTCCAATCGTGTCCTTTTATTCAGTATTCTTATGTCTGTCTCATTGCCCTTTCTTATGTTATATGTCTCTTATAATTCTTTAAACGCTAGCGTTTCTAGCTTTGTAACATTTTTGAAATTTCTCACTAATATATTTGCATATATCATAATATATGCGACAAATATTTTAAAACGTCATAAATTTCGTCAATTGTTTAATTTTTTTAACAATAGAATTGGCGACAATTCTATTTTTTGGCAAAAAAAATTTACTTTTTTGAGACGTCTACATTTTTTCCTTTTGTTTCTCAATTGTATATTTTCAGTGACATTGTTGGCTTATAAAATTTTACAAATGATAGTCGATCAATCGGAATCCTGGATGACCTATATAAATATATCGACAGTAATTTTAATTACTTTTATTATTTCACATATGACAACTTCTTATATTTTGTTTATTCAAATTATTAAATATGAAATTATGAAAATCAATAATAATTTGGAGAAACTTTTAGTGGAAGGTAAATAAATATTTCACATATCTTTGAATCCGATTAGTTCGGCCCCCTTATTTAAATGGTATTTATTATAATTTAGAAATGTATTAAAACTTTCATATAATTTCTTTTTTTTCAACTGTACAACTTGATTAACATTAGATGATTCCTAGTAAATTATTCGTTATGGAGCATGTTTTATGCAGAGTATCAAAAATTTTTTTTAAGATTAAAGGCCAGACTAGCTGTGGCAAAGTTGCGATTATAATTTAACCATCATCAGGCCTACAAATATTTAATATAATTATAATACACACATATTGTATTGGATAATCCAAGTTAATTTGGTTTTGACATTTCTATTGTTTAAATATATTAGAGAAGACTATGTTTTTTTGTTGGTAGTGATGGCCCCTAAGAACCGGACCCAGGATATCCAGCCTTTCCGGAACATCTGTGTGCTATCCATTGCACCAAGCCACCGGATTTGTAAATAACTACAAAATCTTGTAAATAACCTAACTCTGGTTATAACGGGAAGGCTGGACGATTCCCGGGGGTCCTTGGCCTCACCAACAAAAAACATTGAATACTATTATCTTATTCAAATATACAGATTTCGAAAAATATTCAACTCTAAATATTATGGATAGTCAAATTAAGACCAGATTCCTAGGATTCATCTGTTCTCAAAGATACAGTTTGATAAACAACAAAATACAAATATGTTAAGTAGATTTTAAGGTTGAGTATTGTTATAATTGTTTGTTGGCAGTGTGTCCTCTACCAGATGGCCTTTGGGCTTTAAGAAAGCCTATAATTTCTTCGACGAACTCGCTAATGCGCAACATATCCGCTCAGCATGTGTTTCTTTGCGACTTGGTCCAGTGTCTTAACCAGTCCTTTGGGATCATCGTACTTTATCTGATAACCGCTTCTTTTATCTCCATCACACTAGCTATATATATGACCATCTATTCGTATTTTTACTATTTCAATCCTTTAACCATATTTAATTTCACTTTAATGTTATTATTTAATGCCGTTCATCTACTTGGAATTATACATTGCAGTTATTCGACTACTCAAGAGGTCAATGCAAAAGTCAGAAGATATTATTAATTTTCCATTTTGATAAGTTACTTGAATGTTATTTTGCATTTTAGTCAGCTGGCACCGTTATATTACTTCAAAAATATCTTATAAAAATTAAAGACGAAGATATTCGAGATGAAGTAAGTTTTTGTAATTACTAGTGATATTTTTTTATTAAGTCATACTTGACATTTTACTATTTATTAATTTTTTCTGATTTACAGTTGCAGCTGTTTTCTCTACAAATAATTCACCGTAATATTTTTTTCGACGCATGTGGTTTTTTTTCTATTGATTATTCGCTATTAACATCGGTAGGGCAAATTAATATTTTGATTTCTTTAAGATTATATAGTGCAGTATTAATCATCAATTCTGCAATGAAATTTTCGTTTAATTGAACCCAAGTGGATCAAATACAGTAGATTTAAGAAAATGTTAAATCCCAGTATATTAAGATTTGTTGCCTTACAAATTATGATACAATCCCAAAGCGTCACATCTAGCGATTCTGAATTGAAAACAAAACCAAGAGAAATTCAAACGAGACGCAGATGTAAGACATTTTATGATTGTATCATAATTTGAAAGTCCACAGAATGGGTGGCCAAAAAGTTGTATTTTACACAAATAAATTAGCTTATCCGATGGATAGCTAGTTAATTAGAAATGAAGCAACCGGCCCTTAACCATTAATGAATTAATCATATGAGTTACCTAAATTCCGGTAACCAAATCCAATCTAATTTTTGAATCCCAAATTAATCTAATCTATTTTAATACCACCCTCGAGAAAAATAGGACTATGATTCATGAATTTTTAAGATTTAAATTGTTATAGAATATGAAAGATCATTCAATTTTTTTTCTTTTAATTTCAGATTATTGGTGCGGTTACTACTTATTTAATTATCCTTCTTCAGTTTCAACTCTCTACAAAAGAAGATTCCTGTCCCAAATAATGATTCCAGTTTTGAATCAATAATATAAAATAATTTTGTAGATTTTAGATTATGAATTGGATGGTTAAAAAATTATTTAAAAAAATAAAAAACATCAGACGAGAAAATATTAGAAAAAAAATAGCAAAATATTATAGGTACTACAATACTATAGAACTATTAAATATTTGCTTATAATATTACATCGAGCACTATTAACAATATTTTCGAGATATCTATTGATATTTTTTTGTATAATTGGAAATAAATAAGCGATTTAAAGAATTTCTCTCGTTAAAATATTTTTCATATACCTCGGAGTAATTCATTTTTCGTATCCAGGGCCGGAACTAGGTTATTTTTATTTAATAAATAAAAAGGCTTGAAAATGTAAAAATGTTCAGGGAATTTTACACAAAGGTATAAAACAGTTTAGTTGATATATTTTTATTTTTTTGGAAAACTACTCAGAAAGCTCTTTATTCATTTCAGATATATTAAATATCTGAAGAACGATCATCGAAATCTTAATAGAACTCAAACGAATTCTATTCAAGACGGTCTCACGCTCAGAATAAAGAGCTACATCTCCTCATCGTAGTCTAATTTAACTATCAGATTTTATATCCAGATAGTGAAGATATACTACAGAAATGATCCTGTGAAGTATGATCTTAATTTTAAAAATAATTTTAAAAGAACATATACCAACATTGCTCAAATTTCACTTCCTGGTGTTAGTTCTAGTAAAAACGGAATATAAAAATTTATTTAGCAATTCTACATTATAATTTTAAAATATGTACTTATTTTTAGTATTTTTACATCTTTTCATTGTTTTATATTTTAAATTAATTTAAAATTTATAAAAATATTATTAATAAACAATAAAAAATATTTTTAATACATAATTGTTATTGCCATCTAGCGAGTGAATTTAGAACTAACTCAAGGTAGCAAGGCAGGCTTTGAGAACAAGATATGAAAATTGAATGTTGTAACTACATTGAAAAAACTGTATATTTCATAACTACTTAATTACAAATCATTTGATCATTTAAGTCCTGTCTGATATTATAATTGAAAGAAATTTGTCTTTGTACAGTGGGCGAAACAAATGCCTAATCTGTTCGAGAGTGGAGCTTAGTCAAACAAACCAATATTTTTAAAATAAATAAATCATCTTTTTTTTAATGCATCTGACGGAGAAAAGCTAGTTTTAAGATAACACTTCCGAAACAGTGGCGTAACCAGGGGGGGGGGGCGAGGGGGGGCTCGAGCCCCCCGCCCCAGGCGCATCGAGCCCTTGGCGCCCCCCCGAAACCAGCATAGGCGCCCTACGGCCTCTAAGATATAGCCCAACGAATGTGATTTTATCATATTCCTTTCATCGATTGGCTTAAAAAATTGATTGTTTTCTTTTAAAATTATATTACAACTTGAATTCTACTATTTTAAATGAATTTAATTCCAAAAATAATAAATAACGTATATAGAGGCTTTATAATTAAAATTTTTTTTATTTTGCAATATATAAGCCTTAATTTGATGTTTTAAGGCTGTGGAGATTTACTGAGGATTCGTATAAGCCTTAATATTTAATTTTTTGAAATTCAAAATTTTCTTAAGCATGAAGGAATTGAGCTATGAGACTGAAATGTTATATTTAAGTTAAACACCCCCCGGGACCGTGAAAATAAGCTTTTAATCAAAATCGGCCAAAAAGTACTAGTATTTTACTGATGTAGTTTTTCAGTTTTTTTCGATTTTCTCAAAATGAAAGGGCTTTTACCAATCTTCAGGCCCGCCCGAGCCCGCCCGGAATTTTTTCATGGCCTCCAAAGCCCGCCCGGCCCGGTCCGCGGGCCAACCTGTACCCGTGCAGGGCTCTGATCGGGGGCTCGGATCCCAGGCAGTCCGATGATTTTATTTAAGCCATTTGGATACCAAATGTCAAAGTCAAAGTCTTATATGGCCTAAGTTGCCGAAAAGACTGTGTGCATGTGTGTGTGAGTGTGAGTGTGAATGGGAAAAAAGTGTTTGTTAAAAAAAATGGGGAAACTTTCTCGTATATTCTTTTGGAATTACGTCTGGGTGTGTGTGTGTGAACACGATTGCTTAAAAACCAAAGCAGCTAGATGGATGAAATTTGGTATATGCTCCTTACACTAAAATTGTAGATTTCTATCAACTTTTGTAGTAAATACGTCACTTGGAATTAGTACTTTACCTAATATAATAAGTTTTTTCAGAAATTTCGAAATTTTCAATTTCTTTGTTATATTATGATAAAATACTCAATTTTAAAAGTTTTTATTCTTTGATATTCTTCCGAAAACTGAATAGTTTTTGAAATAATCACAGAAGAAAACGACATTTTTCGTAAAAGTAAAGAAAAATCAAAACAAAATCATACAGGTGTCATTAAAAAACATGTAAATATAAACAAATTCGCTGAGGAAATTACAGGATGCAAGAAATTTGCCCGCCAAAGGCGGGCAATTGCTCGCCGAAGGCGAGCAAGGGGTCCAGGGGGCGAAGCCCCCTGGAAAATCGGCGCCCTAGTTGAGCTTCGCCCCCCCCGCCCTCAAAGGCTGGTTACGCCGCTGTTCCGAAATAGTATATCAGGGCCGGAACTAGCAGATTTTTTAGGGGGGCAAAATTTAATTTGCCGCCCCTCCTTAAAATTTTTCTGCGAAATTTTTTTTTTTTTCGCGGAACCAAATTTTCCCGTCCGAAAAAAAATATTTTACCTTTTTTTTAGAGACGCAAAATTTGCCGCCCCCTGATATCTGCCGCCCGGGGCACGTGCACCCACTGCCCCCCCCCCCCCCCCCCCCTAGATCCGGCCCTGTAGTATATACATAGTACCACAGATCAAACATATAGTACTTTGAAACCACTTGGCAGCCGAAGGGCAAAATAAATTTATCTCATATCTTATAATTTTGAATATGTATTCAGTGTCCAATTCTCCCCCCCCCATCCTCCTCCTAGTGAAAAACAAAATCAAATTTAAAACAAGAAAAGCTAAGGTAAATTATAAAAAGGCAAAATATAGTTTAAAATATAAAACAATAAAATAGTATACAAAAATTTATTGGCCCTTCCCTTTCTCTAATCAAACGCGCTATTACTTCTGAAGATTTTTAATTTTATTTTGTCAAAATCTCTACATCGAATTTTTGAATGAATTTTGACTAATCCAATACTTTCTCTCTCTATATATATTAACATATTTAGAGAAAGTAAAAATGCTCTTATTGATTAGTTGGTTTACAGTTGAGCTGTGCAGTTGAGTATACAGAAATAACGAATTTCACAAGATCATCGAATTTAGGTAATGGAATTTATTGTTTATTATTTAAAATCAACCAATATAAATATATTAAATTTAAATCAAGTAATAATATAAAAGAATAATAATTAAAACTGATTGAAATAACCGCATTGAGAGAGGGGAGATGCTGAGTGCTAAAATTGCCGCTAGGGTGCAGAGCGATCTTAAGGTGTGAGGCACGGACTAACTTTTTAGCTGTATCAATATTTATTAATTGTTAAATATTTGTTTGTTATCGCTTCTCGGCCTTTTGGCTAAGATCAAAGTGTAGTATCTGTTCTTATCAGCTTAATATCTGATACGTTCCCCATCGGGGAACCAGAATATTAAACTGATTTTTGGAAATTGATGGGGTGTTAGGGGCTTGCTCCACCTCCGTCACGGGTTGACCTGGCATTGCAGTACCGCCAGGAACGGCCCACCCTAATTAACAATCAAACAAAGTATTTAATAAACAACACCAACTACAATTAAATTGAAACTTAAAAAAAAAAAAAAAAAAAAATCAATTTTCAAAATATTTTTTTTTTTTTTTTTTAAATTGATGGGACGCGATACCCTACTCTCATAATTGTAAAGAAGTGTAAACTCATGAATAATATCTGTTTATTAATTAAAACCATTAAAATAAAATATAAAAAAATCTGGTGTAACTGGTCGCACCGCACACAACTCTCTTACCTTTGGGCGCAGCCCACAGAAGGCGAGCTTTTCCACTTATATTTTTTAAAAGTGTAATGAATCGATGAATCCATGGGCGTGATCCAGCGAGGGCAGCTGCCCCCCCCCCTAGAAGCAAGAAAAAAATTAAATGCTTATAAAGTGATGAAATGAAACAAAATTAGATAGGGCAATAGCGACGGGGACTCGAGAAGACTCGAGGGTCTCATTTTATTTAGGCCCCTAGGACACCGTGGAACTGCTGGCAAGAAACATAAACATCAAAATAAACTCAACAAAATGTTTCAGTTTCCCACCTTTCTGGCGCAACGCCGGTCGGCCCGAGAGTAACGACCTTCACAGTCGGAGGAGCCCCCCAATCAAACAACTCCAAGAAGGGGAGTTCGACTTGTTCTTGGGTAAACCGGTGGGTTTCCGCATTGCCTCAGACCACCACCAGCTTGCTGACTTGATTAAAACCGCCGACCAGATTCTTATGTCCCAGCTGGCACCCTGGCAGAAAATAGACGCATTAAAGACCTTCTTTTTTTCATCCCTGGGTTTCCTCATGAGAACCTCTCAATTTAAAAAGACCGAATGGGGAAAACTCGACGATTATCTGAGGGCAAGGCTGAAAACTATCCTTCACGTGCCTCAGGAAGCAGCCAACCATTACATCTATGGCCCAACGAAACAGGGATGTATCGGAATACCAGTGGCGGCGACTGATTCCGATTGCTACCTAGTCGACAACGCATTCAAGCTTCTGACTTCTAGAGATGTCCGTACGTCAGAGCTTGCCCTCGCAGATCTGCAGTCCACCGTGCAGAATCGACTGGGTCGCCTCGTTGACCACCAGGACGTTTCCGAATACCTTAACGGCAACAACGAGGGAGAGTTCAGGAAGAACACCAACGCCCTTTCTTCCGACTGGACTCAAGCAAGGAAGGCATCTGCCAGGAACGAGGTGGTGTGGGCCTTTGAGAATTTCAAGCCGGCAATCACGGTGGCGGGTAAAACCCTTTACCCCCACGCAGAGACATCAGGTGCTCAGCACACTTAAAACAATCAAACAAGCTGTTCACCTTGATAGTCTCTTGCAGCTGCCAAGCCAGGGAAAGGCCATGGAATGCGTTGCACAGGACAAATGCAGTAGCCATTTTGTCAGTACCGGGGGATTCATCCGTTTTGCCGATTGGAGATTTATCCATCGTGCAAGGCTCAATCTTCTTCCTCTCAACGGATGCCGACATCACGACCCCACTGGCATAAAAAACCGCAGGAGATGCGGCTATGAGAACGAAACCCTCCCCCATGTATTAAATCACTGCATGAGGTACTCCGAATTGTACACACGAAGGCACAACACAATCGTGAGTAGGGTTAAGAAGGCGGCAATGAGGAAATTTACGATCATCGCTGAAAACGAGACGATCAACGGAGGACTACGACCAGACCTCATCATTGCCAAGAACAACAAAGCCTGGATTGTAGATATCACAATCCCATTCGATAACCGCATGGCAGCGCTTAAGGAAGCAAGACAAGAGAAGATCAGCAAATACTCTGGCTTGGCGGAATCTCTTCGGTCGAGATTCGCAACGGTCGAAGTAGAAGCGATAGTGGTTGGCTCCCTTGGCTCCTGGGATCCCGAAACGAAAAACCACTGAAGAGGATGTGTTCCCCCAAATATTTAGACCTTCTTCGGAAGCTCTGTGTCTCCGACGTTATTAGAGCGTCGAGGGACATATACGTTGAGCACATCACCGGAGCCAGACAATAGGCGATTATAAGCCCGAAACCTCATCATTTATTTATTTATTTTACTCGTCGACGCAACATATATGTGAAGCAATCATCTCATCCTTTATTTATTTCCTATTCATCCTTCGTTTCATTTTCATCCTATTATTTATTTCGCCTTCATCTTATTGACTAAGCAGATCCCATTCTTTTAAGCAATCATGAAAAAAATCTAGTCAAAATGGGTC